>JAMKCH010001882.1:0-49861 GCA_023653785.1 Ophioderma brevispina
AGAAAACACCTTTTTGTGTTAAACATGTTTTTCCTTGGTCAAGAAGTTCAATAAAACTATTCCCAAACTAATCAAATGTTTGCATGTGCCGCCATTGGCCAATATGGCGGGCATCTTATTGACACCAACCTTACATCTCTTATTATTTAACTTTATGAAGATGATTGTGTGTGAAGTTTAAGGATTTTCTGGGGCAAGGAGTTCAATAAAACAACTATTGTTTTAGGGCAAGGATTTCAACAGCAATATACTCAAAACTGTCAGACCGGGTCGGGAAGTCATGTTATTCATTGACCCACCAACGTGACAACCCTACAATTTGGACACTTGACTACTCTATATGTATTCACCCCACCCCAAAAAACATATACTGATTGCATGGGAATTTTGATATTAGGAGGGCCTGTTTTACGTCAATAGAACTATATAATTATTAGATGTTTGTTTCAACATTGTCTAGATTAAGTTTCCGCGAATTCCACACTTAATTGGTCATGGTCACGTGTAGACACCTTTTGGTATCAATATTTTGTTTCGTTTTCATAGGGACCCCTACAGGCAGTTAGGAAGTTCTAAGGGAGTTACCAATGATTTTGTGTTGGTATTATCATGTTCATTATCCAGCATTTTTGGGTTAAATGTATTTTATCACTTTGCCACATTAAGCCGATATTGCAGAAACTCTAACACTCTTGGGTACTTGTATTAAAATATTCGCGTACCTTGGAAAACAGTGACATATGCAAATAACCATCAAATCACACTTTTATCTTCATCGTTTCATTTTGAGAATATTTTTATTGAACTCCTTGACCCAAAAACACTCATTTTGACACTCAAATCATCTTCTTAGGTTTATAAATAAGATTAACATCGGTTTCTTAGATGAGATGTCAGCCATCTTAAAAATACCGTGAATATAAATTGGCCATTACTCAGATATTCTGATCAATTGTATATTGAACCTCTCGACCCAGACAACAAACATTTCGACACTCAGTCGCTATAGTACCGCTATTACCTTTAAAATGGCGGCCATTTGGAAAATGATGGTTTATGCAAATTGCCAACCACTTTTACTTTTTGTCATCACGTTTTTCATGACCCTACACAACCCAACGATCAATTTTATCTAGATTGCAAATGTTATTATTTCCGGCCCCTGTTTGTCGAAATCTAAAGGCCTTTTTCCACGCTTATGCGTGCAGCACTAGTGGCTTTGCGAACAGGGAAAAATTCAGCTGACTGATCTTTATTTTGTGTGGCGCCCTTCGGCTACCTGGCCTTTGCGGCCAAACACATAAACAAATACATTGGAGACAACAGAAATAACCATTCTTAACAGTACGTGAAAGAAAGTTTTTTTTCACCATGCTAGAGATGACAATTAGGAATACAATTCTTTGGTGTTCGAAAAAAGGCAATGAACCTCTACTACCAGAAATTAATATCGCATATTAAATATACAGCGTTAATAATTTTGCTGTTACGTCAATTTTATGTTTATATGTTGATCGATTAACAAAATGTAGTAATTAACTAGTAAAATGGTGATTTTTCTTTGATCCTGCAAAATAATGGAAAAGTGTTATTGGATAACAAAGGAACCTGTTAAGAATGTTTTATTAGCACTCTCAGCTATTTCGAGAGTAGTTGTATTTTTGTATTGTTGTTTGATTGAAAGGCGCTTTCAGCAACTAAGATTAATGTTGCAACCAAATGCTACACTAGCTCACTTTTTTTGAGAATCCCTTGCATCACTTTTCTGTCCACGTTCCCTACCTCGAGGACCTTGGAAAGGGCAGGATACACTTAATGCATAACTTCAGTATGTTCGGTGTCAGCTACGCTGGAACAACAAACCTTCAACGGTGCTTTACGTACGGTGTAATCAAGTCCGCTCACGATATTTATTAATCTTCCTGGAGATATCCAGCGCTCACAAGTGTTGAAAAAAACATGTAAGCTTGCCGGCGATTCGAACATGCAGGACCTCCTTATGACTAGTAACTGCGCTCTAACCAACTGAGGTTTGCTAATCAAGACTGGTTTGGTATAAGAGCGATAGTATCATCTAATGTTTTAGTCCGAAAGGTGTTCCATCGCTTTCCTACAGCGCTGGACACCTTTCGGACATACACCTATTGAAATAGAAATGGGGTTAACACGGACGCCAAGTTACGGGTTTGATTCTGCACAAAGATGTTAGGGTGCGGTTTGCCAAACAACTTTACCACCCCCCTGAGTTTTGTTCACCTTGTTTCCATTTCGAATAAATGGGTGAAATATAGGATCAAAGCGAATTGAACACACAGTAGATCCTCTTACTTTATTTATTCCCGAAAGAGGACAGTGAAAGGTGCAACGAGAGAATTTCAAGCCGTCCATATTTTCTGTAATATGTATGATTTCATATAGATAGACATGCATAGACCCCTACCCTTTTATTTAATAACCTAGAATGAAAACAAAAGGTGATTTGTAGATGCTTATATTTCATAGAAAACATAGGCTGAATTTCGCGTATTTGCTCCTATACTAATTAGAAATTAACAATTTGGGTACCAAAGAAACCGTACTCAGCTTAATCCCTTTCAGATGGAGATATTTAGATAGACAGCTTACACCCGTGGCAAAATCAAAATTTTCATATTTTTTAGAGGGAAACCTGTTTATTTGAAATCTCTCGTTGCACCTTTATTTGCGTTCCACAACACCATGAACAGAGTTTACAGGGCCCGATGCCCGATCGCTAATAGCCTCTTCCCCAGAACCCTGGATTTTTACGGAAGGGTCAAAATTTTGGTATCATAAGAAAGCTACTATTTTCTCATTTACCCCTGTGAAATCTTATGGCTAAAGGATGTTTGGTTTGGTAGTTCATGAGCGAAAATGTGCCCCATTTTTGTCGAACCAATATTCCTTTACCCGTCTCTCTGGGGCTTATACAAATCAGTTTTAGCTCTCACAACTCACACCAAAACGGATTGAAATAGCGGCGCGAAACTTTACAGATGTATTTGGGGTGAAGGCCATTCAATCAAGATGAAAACGTCATATACTTAAATCGGCCATCCCCCTTTAATCTAAAATCGGGGTGGAGGTAGAACCCTGAAATTGTTGAGCTGCATGAATAATAACAACGGCTCTGCAGTTCCAGAAGAAAAATGAATCTGAAGGCGCTCGTCTCGCATAACGAGGGTTGTGACAATTAGCGACCCTGGGTCACTAGTGACCCTGAGGAATTCATCAGACTTGTACGGGAATACTGCATAATGTCGCAGTTTTTCTGCAGTTTATCCAATTATTTCCGCAATTGCCACAACCCGCATAACAGCGGATTTACTTCTCAATAGCCATTATGCAGTGGAGTCAATGATTCATGATGTACATCCGTTGGTCATGTTATTCGGGGCAAAAATTTATGACATTTAATTCTTTTTAGAAATGTGGCACATACTAGACGTGAGAACACACGTAGGATTGATTTCTATATTTTAAGAAAAATTATTTCGGAACCATTATGTACTTCCCAGGGGTGCGCCACCCTTTTTTTTGGTTTGGACTCATGGTGATGTCTTGCAAGTTGTAGAGAGTGGTATCAGACAACGATTACATAAATTGTGGCACCAGGACAGGGCCCTGGGGGAACACCAGAACGAACATGGATCTGATTAGAGTCAACACCATGAACAGCACCTGCCAGGTCCACGTTGGAAGGTAAGATCCGGGGTAAGAATCTGAACCCAAGAGACATGGGACCAAGTGGCCCCGACATGTCGCGACAGCTCGTAAGTTTTAGAAGCAAAGAGTGATGTGTGTACAGGTCAACAGATCTAAAGCTCGCTGTCACTTTCTATGGCAGATATAGCGATTTAATGTCAAGCCAAGGTTAGAACCAAAATATGTAAATTTTTAATCATGCTAATTATTTTATATGAGTGTAAGTTGTCAGACCTTGAACTGTTTCTCTTTCCATTTATTAAAAAATCCAACTGTACTAATTTTTGCGGTTGTACATGTTTGTCCCCATTCATTTCTGAGACCTTATAGTTAAAATCGCTGAGACGGATCCACGTATAATATAACCATGGACTGAACCAAACGCTTGGGATGTGGGCCTTGTATAAGTCCCTACAAGCTCAAGTTGTCTAATTTCCACCATTCTGTCGCAAGAAAAACATACAAATTATATAGATTTAAAATAAGTGAGACATTAAAAGTTTTGGTCTGACCATTCCTGTGATAGGTAAGAGGAATATTTTAATGGCCACAGGTAAAAAGGTTATGCATGAACTCATAAAATGTTAAAGTAATGTAGCTAGTAAGTAATTGTTGACCTAAAATACGTTATTTCAAATCTAAGATAGCTTGGATGTTTTTAATTGAAGTATCAGTATGAAAACACCATCCAATTAGTTCATTAAACGTTGTTATTTGAACATAACTTAACCTTTGACACTGCCAAATCTCATTCTTATCACAGTCATGGAGAAGATTGCATTCTTATAATCAATGCACACGTAACACAACTAAACTTTTATTTGGTTCAGTCATCAAAAAGGGCCAACCTTGTATTACAGAGATTAGAGCAAAGTCAATTTCACCCCTCCGGGCCAACCATGCATAATCTTTCTATCATTCAACGGACCATTGGTAGAACTGCGGTTTCCAATAAATCGATTTTTTAACAGAAGCTTGTAACCAATGGATCATATGTTTTGTAATGACAACCAAAGGCCAAGTCTCCGCTTGGCCGTGGATTGAACCCCATTTCAATATGCAGTGGGTCTCACTTATTTGAAATTTTACTATGTTAACCACAAATCATTGTTTGTATTTTTACTTTTAAAACACAAGCTATGCATGAGTCTCACTTAATTTGAATTTACTATAGTTAACACCAAAATCATTAGTCTTGATTTACTTGTGTAAAAAAACAAGCTTACGTCTCATTATTAAAATCGTTTATCGGACTTTTTTTCTCTGTTAAGGTATAACACCACGTCTCGTTTCAGTATCGACTTGACCTTTGACCTAGCAATTAGTCCAAATATGGATGTTTAAAGCGCCATCATTTCACTTTACGACAGACTTTGGCCAATCCATAGGAATTTTCTATTTATTTAAAGAAATCACTCCACCGACGGCCAGCTTATGGCGCGATTGATAACGCAAACGAACAGAGAAAATGTATGTTGCAATCGGGTGAGTCACCTTTAAAACACGTTTTTAACCTGAATTAAGTATTTTTTACCTAAATTAATTAAAATGTTCTAGTTATTACCTATAATTATAAAATCTAATGCTTTACATTTTACATGTATTTTATTCTCTCTGAATCCTGATACAAACGTTTTTGAGCTAAAACTGATTTTATAAACTTTTGAAAGTGCACTTCTCGAATAAAAGTTTTCTGTTTCGGGGGAAGGGCCTCACCAAAGATTTTAATTCTTCTTATTTGGGGCCGTACTAAGCATTTGGGTTGAGATATTTCTTTGTAATAGCGATTGTTATCACGGCCGTAAATAAGCGCCACAACCGGCAACTTTTTAAATAAATTTAGTTTATAGACCACTTCTATGATTTGCTACAGTCGGTCGTAAAATGTGGATAGCGCTTTAAACTTCCACATTTAGACTCACTATCATCACACCACTGGCGAGCAACCGCAGTTTTAATTAATGCATTCGGTGTTTTTTTCCGTCGGTGTTTCTATATTTCCCCAGGCTTTGTACGTGAGTTTTGTAAGCTGAAATTTTCCACTTTGCATTGCTGAAATCTACATAACCCCTCCTCCTGCTTATGACATTCACCGTAAGACTCATTATTGATTTATTTATTGGCCGGTGTAGAAGTAATTATAGTCCGCCGTACCATAGTCTGGCTACAACGGTAACGAATAGGGCACTTAATTGAGTTGACTCTTCACGCAAACGTTAATTTCACGCTTTATTCCGTTATTGTCTATGGTGCCCGTACTGTGGCTCCCGGGCGGACTATACAGCTTTCACCGTCAGTCAAAGATCATATGGGGTCCGCCAGGATCAATTCCGACAACGAAATAAAGCGGGACTAATGTGCGTGAAGAGTCAACTTAACTGAATCGATTGCCCTATTCTTTCATTGTTGTAGGCGGGACTTTGAGTCCGAAGGACTATATCTCCTGCCACTTTCGGTGTTTTTGTTGTCATTACTAGCGGAGCATGAACGAATTGGACGGTAAGGGGACAAGTCGATACTGGAAACATGGTGTGTGTCCCAGCATTCATTTCTAGATTGAGTAAATAAAATCGGGATCCATACTGAATATGAACCATGAATATGATAATAATTATATTGGCAGTATCAGAACGCGCATTTTGGATCTGATAGGACTGTACACATTTAATTTGAAAAAAACAAAAACAGTCTAACAAGTCATTCATGAAAGTACATCACATTGCGTTTTAATTATAACTTGTGATTTTCATACGTTGTAAAGTAAGTTTTGTCACATATGCATAATAATAATAATAATAATAATACCCGCATTGATTAAGAGGTTGTGGAACAAGGTTCCCTCTATGTGCTTTACAATTTTTAAAAAGATGCAAAGCAAACCATATACCACCTTAGCCAAAGAACAGACCGCGGGTGTTTCAAAGTAGCATATTCAAGACCTTTTTTAAAAAAAACATATATATGGTACAGAGTGTCCAAAAATAATGCAATCCCTCGCAGTTTGTGCGATCATTTCCAATTACTGAAATTATTCAAATTTTATACAGATTCTGAATTACGACTAGTTTCGTACATCTGCAAATTTTTGTCTTATCCGTTCACAGTCGTTTTGACAACAAGGCTATTCATGTAACCGCTTTCAAATAACCCATCCAAGTTGACTTTAGGGCCATTCTCCGATAAAGTGTTCAAGTTTGGTCTCCAAAATGACCAAATTCAACATTAAGGAATTCCTGAAAATCGTAAACCTTAATATTCATAACACGGGAACAAACCTGGGTGAATCTTAAACATATCCTATTTTGTTACTATAATAGCTACGTTAACACTGAAGTAACGTAGCTGGGGTAACGTATCTGGCCGGCTCTTTTTCTCTTTTTCCTCTTAGTCGTGCTGTCTTGAGAAGCATGGTAAACATCTTCACCGACTTAATCTCCAGACATTTTACCTCATCAGGTATTACCTTCATACTAAAGCGTGGGTGTGGTAATACACTCAACTTAATGTTCACGCAGCTATTTTGCATAGGTGTAAATCGGAAGGTAGGTAACGTTCTGGCGCGGTATGAACGACACATGAGGGATTTCTTTCATTTATTACAGAGGCTGGAAATTGTACTTAGAAAGCAGATTTTTATGCAAACATGTATAATATACATTTGATATCACATATTGGAACATTTGGTTCTTCCGTTATTTTTTAGGCAATTTTGTATCCATTCGAATATGATAACGCATCCTGCTGCAATATTGGCGACATGCTCTCAGCGAACTCTTGCGAAACTTTAATAATCCCATATTAATCATGTTTTGACTTAATAATTAGAGCATACTAGAGGCTGATAAAAATGCATGAATCTGTGTATATGCGCTTTTCTTTAAACGAGGCCGGGACACATTTAAAGAACGGATTTGGGCTGGCGACATTGAGATAAGCAAAGATTATCATGCCTCTTTTGTCTTATTGCTGTAAGTTGATCTTCTCATGCGGTTACAGCTTCTAGTCCGGATCATTTTGAAAACATAACTCCTAAGTATAATTTATTTATAAAACATTCATTCTTACAAGCAAAAACAAGCTTAAACGTGCATGAATGTGAGCGACACGAAAAACGACTTTTTGACACTTTCGTTGGGAAGAATGGCCCTTTAGCCAATGAAGCGGTTCAATCTGAAGTTGAATAAAATGTCTCCTGGTACAAATCCTGCCTTTGTGTTTTAAAAGTACATTATTAAAATATTTGTCGTTGTTTATTCGCGGCCCTTTTATCGTCCTGTAACAATATTTTTCCTTACCTCATTTAAATAGTACTAAGCGACTGGTCAAACTTAAATGTCTCCTTTGTGTCTGACTACACCGTGTTGAAATGGCAAATTCAGAGGATGGATTAACTACCAGATGAATAAAATGGTTGGGGCTATAATTTCAAAATTAATTTTAAAATTGTAAAAAGGTTGCGAGAATATATTTGTAAAGCCTATTCTTTCTCCACCTAACTGTTCACATTGTCATCTGATTTGTTTCACTGATTTTTAGACAAAGGCGATTTACGTAAGTAAGCCGCAATTTAAGCCGTTCCAAGTTTGGATATGACACAACAAACACATCACAAGAATGCTAAGTACGTAGGTTTTTATCTCTCCTCTCCTGTCCTCTTTACCTAACCACTTAAGTTTGGTTCAATCACCCAGCATTACTGTAAATTAAATCTTAACATTTAAAGCAACATGTCCTTTGACAATAAGGGAAGGTGTTCTCTGTTCAATGACAGTCTGACCATTGTGGTTTTTTGATGCACTCAAGTTTTGATTTCTAGTGGATTATTTGTGTTTGTTTGTTGTTTCTATCAAATGATCCCATATTAATAACTATAACTCGATTCGCATAGATACGTTCGTCCCCCTGGAGTTTTGACCTATTCAATTAAGTTCGGAGAGGGAAAAGTAAAGAATTCAAATGCACGTACGTGCCATACCGGATTATCTTTGTTGGAGGACACTCCGGTCCATGCAACTCACTCACCTGCCACTAAATACATTTCATTCATTATGTAAACCCCCTATAGTGTATTTCAGAGGCCTTAGCATTCTCACAAAAACCTGGATAACAAGTCCCTGCGCCTCATTAAATTTTCATCCCTCACACACCTCCGCAAGAATGGGGTCACATATAAGATGGAATCGAGTATATGAAGTCTTCAACATCCTTTCCATTCATTTGGAATTTAATTCATTTTGTATTTGATCCCTCCGCTGCATTTGTCAATATTCACGCGGCTTTATCAAACACCTGAAGATAAAACAAATTTAAGTTTGGCCAAGTTAACTATTCAAATACTGAGTACCCGGAAAACACTGTACAGACGATAAAAGCCGTGGATAAAACAATACTGACAAATTTTGTGTTTTATTTTTTTAGAACAAAGACAAGGATGAGTCCATAAGATTTTTTGTAGTTAAGACATTTATCAACTTTTTTGAATAAGAACTGCTTTAACGATCTAAGACAAACTTGGAATTGGGTAATTTGACAGTGGGATACATAATAGCCTTTGTTTTTCAAAACTAGTGAACCGTATCAGACAAATTGGACAGGATGTACGAAACTAGTTTTGGACAGTCGAATCTGCTATAAACTTTGATAATATTCCAGTAATTTTAAATTATAGCACCAACTGTGGATTGGATTATTTGGACACTGTACAATGCTGATCATATTTCTATACAACAATTAAAAGTATCAGACACTTAAAGGGATTTAGCAGTGCAAGTTTGCTAATACGAACCTCTAAAAAAAAAAAATCATCAAAATTTCAATATTTTATTATATGGTTTTTTGTTACTGGCATGGATATCGAACATAACCTGCAGTGGTTGCTTGAAATCCGTGTATTAACGACATGGCAGGTACTTTTTGTCACTGATTCTGTAATTTCTATACGTGCGTATCAAAATCCGACTTGATATCAAACAAGCCTTTCCCGTTGAATACACAGTTTTCGCGTAATATTGTGCACCATGATCAAAATACGCTTACCTGAACACAAGCATTATTAATCTTTGTTCATTCTGTACTGGTGAAAATCAACAATCCACTGTTTGTGGGGCCAGATTTTGAGTTACGAGCTGTAAGTCTATTTGCGGGGAGACGGTATGAAAAACTGTCCTCAATACTTCATTTTTTCACTATTTGGTGGTTTGTTTCTACTTAAAACAGTGTTCATAAATTGGAATTTACGCACTTACCCTGATTATATTTTGAAGAACATGCATTTCACCATTTTTTCGATTCTCCTCGTATTATCGCTGCTAATTCCCTTTATAAGATAACTCAAAATGACTGGTTAAAACCTACAGTGTAAACATTGTTTTAACTAATGATTTATAACACCTTCCATTTTTTTTTCTCGCTTTGACAAAAGCCTCAGGTTTGTTTTTGTTTTTTTGAACTAAAATTCCCGCCCAAGTGGCTCAGTAAGCAAATTAATTACATGTCTTTAAATGATTTAATCGTTTTAATACAAAATTGGGGGGACCCCCGTAACGTAATAGCCCGGTTGGCAGGCGATATATAGCCGGTGTAAAGAAAACTGAGTGTCACCCATGAGAGAAATGTCCTGAGCTACCATAGCAACATGTACGGAATAAACCGTAACCTTGTATGACGAAGGCCATTTGTACAGTGCTGAAACAATTAATGCATACAGCACTCAATGGAGAACACAATAGACAGATGGTGGTAGGACACTCAGTCACACGACACTGTATTATATGACACCGGAAAATAGGTCCTCCGGACTCACAGTCCGCGTACAAGCGGTGAGGAATAGGGCACTCGATTCAGTTACTCTTCACGCAACATTAGTTTACTCTTATTCCGTTGTAGTTCTATGGAGCCCGGACTATGTTCCTGCCGGACATATCCCCTTTCACGCCGGTCATACAGTAAACAGTCAACTTTTACTAAAGTTTTCCCCACTGTATGTTTTTTATTCTAAAGTGAAATGTTGTACTTAAGACTATATCAGGCACAGAACTTGCAGCTCCTGCTTTTTAGCCTCGTTTTCAAGCAACATAAGGAATCCATCTTTGTTCCTCCTGAAAGAAGTAATGCGTTAAAATCATTTGCTCCATTAACGGTTCATCTAAAAGAACATTCTCAAGAGCCTCATGGTGTGAACGAAAAGAGGATTGATTCATTCTGGTAAGGAACACTGATCACATTTGAAGGATTAATGCTCGAAGCAATTTGCATTTATTAAATTGTAAAGCAACGTGAGAGATCAAATGTAGTCCACCGGCCAGCGTCGTAATTGCTTTTGACTACCCAAAATGAGTAAGAGATGTTAAGAACCCATGCAAGGACCAAGAGAAAGACATCAGTAAGAGAAGTATTTTGTCTGGCTCCCTAATACCCAATATCACAATTCAGCCTTTCAATGTTTGGAGAAATTGGAGAAATTAGTTTCAGTCATAAAATCTTGATTTTTGTCAGTTACCATCAGGTAGGCTCCGTATATATTATCAAGATTTTCCTGCTTTGCAAAAACAATCTAAAACCATAGTTAAGGCTACTATCATGTCTTAACTATCTATATAAGTTTGTAATTTTGTTGACTTCCAGTAGTATTTGACTCGGTGTAGTAACCCTGAGACAAGGGAAGTGTCATGGGCTTCAAACAGCAATGCCCCACTAGTATTTTTCAACAAATTTACAGCGGAGATATTGTCTTCAAGGTTATGTCTATCTTGTCCCTCGCGACCTAATGTATACGGTATATGCAGTCGTTCCTAATCGTCCTACAAATGCACTTTCTGTCAAATTATCAGCGTAATTTGAAGTATCCAGTATGCCCGGTGGGGGGCCCATAATAGTACTTAATGTATACTACATATTGACGCACCTTGAGAGCTAAATCCACTGACAAACTATCAGAATTACTTCCATATCACAATATTTTTCTGTTCATCCGCTGCAGGTACCTATCAAATTGCCTTTGTTATTCTCAGCAAGGTAGTTTAAGAATAAGGCAGCAGACATTTCTTGGAAAGTTTGGTGGAGAAATCGGTACGATACCTACGAACCTTCGCACCAGATCTCTATTTTCTCTTAATATAAGACCTAATTTCAAAGCATCTTCCAAGACCGTTTCTCTCTTTTCGATTTCCCGAGCGTCAATTGGTCTGCTGTCAAAATATCCATTCAGTTCAGTGCAACTTCACCAATGCTTAACAGGACTCTTGTATCCAGTTTCCTTCCAGGACATCTTCGTTAATGTCCACATTCTCGATCTTTTCCACTTGGTGTTTTGCAAAGTACAGAGTGATTTCTTGATACAATGGCGTTAATCTTTTGAGCAACTTACCATTGCTATCACTCGATAACAAGCAAAGTAGAGTTAATACAATAGGTTAGTCTGCACATGAATTTTTAGATCTGGAGACCTTTCTACAGTTGTAACATACGATCTTACAGCATGCCGCTCTGCTGTCAATTTCCCTTTGCAGATCTACGGTTGAATCGACCATACTCTTCCCCTGTTTTTGTGTTCTTCACGTGGTAAAATTCACAGATATTGTGACGTACCGTGAAAGAGACTTTGAAATATAATTTATAAACATTCACTGCTGAAAATCCTTGAACTTCAACCGTGGTATATTCTCCAAAGTAAAACTCCATGAACAAGCGAATTTTGTGTGGGTCTGGTACGACAATGACATAACAGTTTTGAAGCCATTTGTTGGTAATCATCTTTTGATACACTAGGGTTTATCTTGTCTAATACTTCCTGAAACCTTCATCAAAGCCATCAAAAACTAATACACATGTATCACTATTTGCATCAATAAATGGTTCGCGTTTTCGTGTGACACTTGGGTAATACGCTAATCCCTAATTCACATCAATTAGATCATGTTTCGTTCAATATGTAAACAACGAAGAATAATAATAGACTTGTGATTGGGTATAAAAATTCTTCTATTTGTTGCCCAGTCATATGCGCATTTTGGAACTAGAGTAGACTTTCCGCTACCTGGAACCCCCTTTATTAATTGCGCTTTATCGGGTCTCCCTTTTTGTCTTCTCAAAATCGAAAATATCTCATGTATGGAGAGGATTCTTTCTTTTCACACTCGACCATCTTTAACTATGTGAACTAGATTTAGGCCAACAAACATACTTTCCATGTCAACTGCCTCTTCGGGTAACCTGGAAGCAACGAGATTTGGCTGTGCGTGTGCTTATACTCCGAATAAGTATATTACTGATGGAATCGGTTCAAAAAATACATGCTGAGTTTCATTTCATAGTTCAGCCAAACCCCTATACTAATTGCTATAGCTACAGTACCATCAACCCAAACATAATCGACCATTATCTTTGCACTTGTAAATGTCACGACTTATACTTCCACTTCAGGAACCATTTCTTCATGCAGGCCTTTGAGTATCAGATCTCTCATTTCTTCCTTCATTGCAGTTGTGATGGGTTTTGTACGAATCTGGCAGTACTGAAGAAAATACAAAGAAAAAAGACCATGAACAAGAATCGTCTTTGCAGAATACCTCAACCATCGTCATTTCACACTTGCCCAAACTTTTGTACTCTGGAAAGGGAAATACATTTTTTTTTAGTTATATATGTGTATACTTATATTGAAGCGATTCTCAACAGTGATGATATATAGATTCGGAGAGATAGGGGCCAAGTTTTGCCTGACGTAAGTTGAGTAGATACACATTTTTTTTGTGAAAATGATACATTAGGGTGTGAGAATAAGAAATCCGCCGGGTGCCACCTGGGGCCTCCTTGGGCGTTTTGGAGAAATCCAAGATGGGCGTCGCATAAATGATAACTATCTATTCAACCCTTTTATTATCACACCTAGGGAGTTACTAGATATACTATAGATTCCAATGAAAAGTGTATGGCACTTGTAACATTAAGTTATACTTTAAATTCAAAATGGAAGCCAAATCCAATAATTTTGAAATATGCCAGCAAATACCATGCGATAAAAATAAATGATGTACTTAGATTATGTTGTTAGTACCTAAGTACTTCATGTCTATTTGTTTATTGTCAGGTATTTGCTCTTATATGGCATAATTTACAATATGGATTTGGCTTCATTGTTGAATTGAAGCATGACTCATGTTACAAGGTGCCACACTTGTTCACTAGATCCTATAGTATATCTATAACTCCATAGTTTGATACTATAGGGTCGAATATATACTTATCATTTATGGCGACGGATAGTGGATTTCTCAAACGCCCAAGGATGCCCATGTGGCACCCGGCAGAAATTCTTATTCTAACACCCTAATCTATCATTTTCAGCAAAAAAAAATGTGTGTATATACGCAACTGTACGGGTCCCATGAACGTTCCCCGTCTTACTATTAACGATAAATTAATAAGATAATTAGAAGACAAAACAAAAATTAAAACAGAATTGTGGGTGCATCATGTTACCAATAATCTCACGACCATCGGTCGCCGTCCAGCTTACAGATTGGTCCCACGTACCGACATGAGATTTCTTTAAATGACGGTTACATTTGTCATCTTGAAGCATTGGCGGATTTAAGAGTCAGCAGTGTCAGCACTGCTGACAGGGCCCCCCTAAAATATTGCTCTCAGGCCCCCTCGGACACACCTTAGTCGCACTAAGAGCGCGATTTGCGTGCTTCTTGACACTAAGGGGGCCCCAAATTAATCTGCTGACAGGGCCCTTTGCCTTAAATCCGCCACTGCGTTGGAAGTAATTTGGAACTGTGAAGTCAAAATCATAGCAATGTGTTAGAAATGTCTATTTCATTAAAATATTTACTGTAATTTTATAGTGGTAATTATCAACTTATTTCACCATATCGTACATAGTCTAGATGCTCCTGTGCGTTCAAAACACTTCAGGGGTGATGTGCTGGGAGTGAAAAAATGTTGAAGACCTGAATCAGGTTCATTGTTTCATCAACAGTACTGGGGGACATGTGGCACTTCATCAAGAGCTAGTTGTGGTTAACTTTATGTGAGGACAGATTGTTCCTAATATCCGATACCTGAAGGTGAAAAAAGAGGTGAAATGGTATTATTTAAAAAGAGAGTACTTTTAGAGATTGAAAACCATGACCTGGTGTGGAGTTCATCTTCAAAAACCTGACCGATGACCCAATAATTTTCCTCTGTTTACGGCAAACAAACATCTATTTTTTAAACTAAAAACTTAAAGGGGCATTTCGTAATCCACAACCTCGTCCCCCGACTTACAAAAAAACATAGGACCAGCAGTCCCATATACGTCGTCCAATTTGAACTCGTAAGCGTTTGGGCAGGAGATACAAAAATAACAGTCAACCTGACCAAAATGACAGAATGTCCCTTTAATCCACGCATATATCCTTTGACCCCAATCTCTGTACACCTCATACGGGCCTTGGGTCAGTGCTCAAACTGACCAAATTTGGTGATCGTAGCATTTGATTTGTGGCAGGAAAACCAGTGGATAGATTTTCAAAGAATGACCCTTTAATCGGCCCACAATGAACTCTCACCACAATCGGAGTACACCAAATATGAACCTTAGGCCAGTGGTTCTTCTGATCAAGTTTAAAAAAAAAAAAAAAAAAAACGATGTTATCACACACGTTATATATACATTATTTAAAAACTCAAAATGGCGGACACAATCCGGGTCAAGTTTTTTTTGACTCACCCTGTATATCTAGTAACTCCATAGTTTGATAATATAGGGTTGAATATATGATTATCATTTATGGCGACGCCATCTTGGATTTCTCAAAACGCCCAAGGATGCCCAGGTGGCACCCGGCAGATTCTTATTCTACACACACTAATCTATCATTTTCAGCAAAAAAAATGTGTGTATATACTCAATTGTACGGTCACATGAACGTTCTCTCTGACTATTACGATAAATTAATAAGATAATTAGAAGACAAAAAAAATGAAAACAGAAATTGATGGGTGCATCATGTTACCAATAATCTCACGACCATCGTGACCGTCATGCTTACAGATTGTCCCACGTACCGAACAATTGATATTTCTTTAAATGACGGGTTACATTGTATCTTTGAAGCAGTGGCGGATTTAAGAGTCAGCAGTGTCAGCAGCTGCTGACAGGGCCCCCCTAAAATATTGCTCTCAGGGCCCCCTCGGACACACCTTAGTCGCACTAGAGTGCGATATTGCGTTGCTTCTTGACACTAAAGGGGGCCCCAACTTAATCTGCTGACAGGGCCCTTTTCCCTAAATCCGCCACTGCTTTGAAGTGCTTTGGAACTGCTGTTACGCAAAATCATAGCAATGTGTTAGAAATGTTATTTCATTAAAATATTTACTGTTAATTCTTAAGTGTTAATTATCAACTTATTTCACCATGTCGTACATAGTCTAGATGCTCCTGTGCGTTCAAAACCACTTCCGGTGTGATGTGCTGGGAGTGAAAATGTTGAAGACACTGAATCAGGTCATTGATTTCATCAAAGTACTGGGACACTGTGGCTTCATCAAGAGCTAGTTTGTGGTTAACTTTCATGTGGGACAGATTGTTCCTAATATCCGATACCTGAAGGTGAAAAAAGAGGTGAAATGGTATTATTTAAAAGAGAGTACTTTTAGAGATTGAAAACCATGACCTGGTGTGGAGTTCATCTTCAAAAACTGGACCGATGGGGACCCTAATAATTTTCCTATGTTATACGGGCAAACAAACATATATTTTTTAAACCTAAACTTAAAGGGGCGCATTTCGTAATCCACAACCTCGTCCCCCGACTTACTAAAAAACATAGGACCAGCAGTCCCATATACGTCGTCCAATTTGAACTCGTAAGCGTTTGGGCAGGGAGATTACAAAAAAACAGTCAACATGACCAACAATGACCGAATGTCCCTTAATCCACGCATAAACCTTTGAACCCCAATCTCTGTACCCTTCATATGGGCCTTGGGTCAGTGCTTAAACTGACCAAATTTGGTGATCGTAGCATTTGATTTGTGGCAGGAAAACCAGTGGATAGATTTTCAAAGAATGACCCTTTAATCGGCCCACAATGAACTCTCACCACAATCGGAGTACACCAAATATGAACCTTAGGCCAGTGGTTCTTCTGATCAAGTTTAGCTGCAATTGACCCAATTGCAGTCAATTGTATGTCTCAACCGAGACATCCCCTGAATAAGATAAACTGTCCTCCCAAGGATGCCCGCTCTACATCTTGGGATCAGTCATGTCTATTTATTGTACACGCCGCTTCTGCTTGTATGAATACAAGTTACACAACATGGACATGGCAATGAACTCTCAACAGTATAAGCCAAGATAAATGGGATTTTTTTCAGGATAAGTTTCCTTATGTTGTGAGGAGCAAACATATCAAAGTTTGCACAGGTGTCAAATTCTAAAATGTTTTAATAGACCCTATGCAGTAGGCAGCCATACTGTAGGGCAAGAGAGCCACATGACTTGACTACAATACATCCACCTGTTATTGAATTCCAGAGATACTCAAGTTTGGTATACAGTGATCTATTATACTATTGGTATTTCCACCGTAGGGCAAGGGAGATTTTATGTTAATTGCCAAGTGTGACGTCGTATTACATACGGTCTATTGTGTTTAAAACCGTTTGTGTCATGTGTCGTAGGGATTAAAATCTTTAAAAGGTATGTTTGCCCTATCTGCAATTTTATGGTTTATTAACTATATGGAAATAACGGTTCATGGTCATATTAAGGTAAAGATTCAGAATGCCCAGATTCTTTCAAAAATGTCTCCATGTGTTCGTCCCAATAAGGTCAATACTTAAAAGATGTAAATAGAGTGAATGAACATTTTTACTATGATATGTATAAGTAACTTGCAATTAAGTTTAATCAAAATCAGACAGTTTTGGGAATTTTACCCTACGATGACTTTGAACAGTATGGGCCTGTAATCCTACCAAAGGGGCATTTCGTGATCCACAGCCTCGCCTCCCCCCCCCCGACTTACCTCAAAAAAGTTGAGATTTTCATATCATCTGAACCGTTAACATTAGTTAATCCACGTGTGCCAAATCTTACGTGCAAATTCGGCCGTGTCTGTAAGTAATTCGCGATTTTGTATTTTCTGTCCGTAAACGGACAGAAATTATAGTACAGTGGCCTATGGAAAGCTGGGAAATGAGCATTTGCTCATAACACAAAACCGCAAAGTTGGGATCGTAAAGTTGTGATAAGCTTTTCTCAATGATATCTAGTGCACAATGAATAAAACAGAAAGAAACTGCCTGGAATCACGAAATGCACCCCTTTAAGTAAGGTCATAGTAGGCAAACTATATTCCTTAAAGCAATAACAGCACATTTTTTTAAGAGTGCCTCCAATTTGTGTTGGTAAGTGTCCAGTAAACACGATACCTGCTGTGGCTAACGCCAAAAAAGGCGTATTTGTTATAAAAGAAGTGATTGGAATTTAGAATAGGGATCCCTGATTGTCATTTAATGGCGGAGCTGGAAACGCCAAATTTATGTCCGTCCATGATGAAATAGTGTCACCTCACAAAAATGATCTCTAACTTGACTTTGCTGAACCGACGGAACATCTAAGGATAAGCATAGACACTCCACTGATGCAATGTTCCCCGGCTATTTTCATATTGGAAGGACGGTTCCAGCAGCCGTTGAATTATTATCGGAGACCTCCGATATTTGAGCTCTACCATTCATAGCTTGATTACTAGTCAATTACCAAAAATGCAACTGTGCAAAAATATCAAAATATCAGGAAAATTGAGGGCTCTTCAAACAATGTGCTGTTATTGCTTTAATCAGTGTGACTACAAGAATACAATTTCACGCGCAGGTGATCTATTATATTCTTGGTATTTCCACCGTAGGCTGCATCCGAAATCCCCAAGCTCAGGAAGGGGACCCTGGACGCCATCATGAACGACGACGAGGGCCAATACTTTTTACACATATTTATGATGAGCTGTTAAAGAAAAAATCCCCAAGGATTGGAGAAGCAACTCGCAACTCCAGGTTGAAAAAAATCATCAACCAAACTTGGTATCCACCAGCCTCATCTCAGTGCTGCACGCTGATGAAAGGAACAGCTGTTCCTGAAAAGTTCACAACTCAAGTAAGTTGACATGGATCAATATGTAATGAACTTAATACATAAATCATTAATTTTTTTTGGCTAAACGTTAAGCCAGCGTTGGACCAAAATTACGCCAACGTCAAAATAAAAATATTGAACCGACGATGTCCCACCGGTCAAAATTACGTTGATTCAACGTCAATTCCTAACGTTGGCCCAAGGTTAATGACTACGTTGCGCCAACGTTGGCCCAACGTAGTCATACTATCTGAGATATGGTGACACAGAAAAGTTTAATTAATAGGAAAAGGGAACTTTTTGTATTTACCTCTAATTTTACTTATAGACTGATGTATCTCCATTGTGGAATTCTCGGAATGACATCATTATCATTAGTAGACTGGCTGCATCAATCCCCAATACCTTAGGAAGGTGACCTTGGGGCAAGTGGAGAACAAACGCCTTGGCAGCTTCGACAGGATTTGAGTGTATCAAAGACGAATCAATATTCTTCCAAGGAGCTGGAAGATGCCTTAGATGGTGGGAACCTCTCAGCCTCTATTGCAGATCCCCAGTCTACACACGCCTTACAAGACCCCTTACTCAATGCAGGCTTCCCTTTGATGGATGCGCATGTTGGTGGTGTCAGACAGGGTTGTAGTGTCTGCTGTTCATTCGTGTGCCACCTTTCGAAGACTCCCTGTATGCAAGGCAAGGTTATATCACACACTACTTGCACCGCCTTATGGCATCTGATGAAGTTATCTTCCGCCATGTCTGATGATGACATTTTTCGTTGCCCTTCGGAATTCATAATCGGGATAAAAAGGTCAAAATTATTTAGTCATTCGGTTTATTACTTTTGACAGTCAATCATCTTGGCATAATTTATGTTCAAGGGATAACAGCGATAATGCGAGAGGAATAAAAATGTGGAAATTTATTAGCTATAAATCAGAGACAAATAGGTACAATTCCTCTAACTTATATGAAAACAAAATCAACTAATAGTTACAAAAAAATGATATATTTGAGAAATTTCTCATACACTCTCCAGCAAATTGGCATGCAGTAATAGCAGCCCAGCTGATTGTGGTACACACATACCAGTTCAGAATACGCAACGATCAATAATGTGTGTTTGCGGTCAAACTGTACAGCAAGAATGTTGGAAAAAGTGATCGTTCAACCCACACTACAGAAAAGGTTTGATACCACATGATAGTATGGACCCCCTTACAACATCACCAGGTAGTTAGTAGAGTCAAATGTGGTATCACTTTTTTACTGGGACCCATAAATTGTCCAAAACTAAGGAATTTGTGGTAACTTAACAGACAATGTTGCCACCGTTACTTGGCCATTATCATATATCGATCTATAGCTTATAACTGTGTGAAGTATGTTCATCAATGCACTGATGATACTTAGGTCAAAAGGTCATAATTAAAATAGGCTGGCAGCATAGTACAAACTTAATTCTTTTGGGATAAACATGGCTGTGAATTGAAGAATTAATTTAAAACATACAAAATTTGCAAAACAATCGTAATTAGCAGGGCCGGTAATCGTGCTGGTACGTCACGTATTGACCTTCATCGTGCAGGAAAGCTGAAATTCGACTTGAGCCAGACACTCATCATAATGATGAGGCTTCTAATATAGGTTTTCCCGGCCAATTTCGCAATTTACGCGTTCCATTTTAAACGTCATTCGATTTCGTTAAAAGATCATTCTCGCGCGTAGAATGGTCGGCCAATTGCGCAACTAGCTCAATCGATTTCAATTGGATTAGCTTTGCGATTCAATTCACGTTTTCTATTTAGCCATTGAGATAACAAAATGAAAAATGTTCTTTTAAATTAGCATATTTTTGCGTTTAATCATATAGTCCGGGAAAATCATTGCTTCCTCAGCATTTCGGCATTGAACAATATTATATGACTGATAGATAGATGTAATGCAATTAAAATGACTGGTGGTAGGCCTTCTTTAAAAAAAACTCAAAATGTATACCTTTCTGAAAGGAATGGATCATGAGTAAAGTATGATTAAAGATAAAAAGTATTCATTTGAAAGTTTTATATAATCATAATGAGTGTAGCACAAACATGCTCATAATTAAAACACAGTGGCCTTTAAAATACATGATCAGTATCAATGCTGAGCATGATACATATAAAAGGAAAATTAAGTGGCAGTATAATGGAAAGTGAAGACAACTACAGTGATAAGCTGAGTAACGCAGAGAACGAAATAACCCGGGAGCTAACAAACATTTGTAACACATCTCAAGTACAAAAGGTTTGAGTGGTTAAATATGTTGACAGACTGACAAGGACCCCTGAAACATGATTCTTAAGTGCAGGAAATGGTGCCTTAAGGAGAGGGGGCCAAGACTAAGTTTGTACAGGGGTCAAACTTTTAAATTGATCCAATCATGTTGAAAAGTATACCATGTTATTTGTCTAACCACAAGGATTCAGGAAAGGTATAGTTTGTACTATCTACAACGTAAAGTTTAAGAGTTATAGGCTAAAAACAGCGAAAATCAATAAAAAGGGTCAATTTCAGTTGTACAGGGGTCAAATTTTAAAGTTGCTCCGATTTAGATAAAAAGTGGTGCAAATTGTTGATGGAGTTCATAGGATTAAAATAAGGAATAGTTTTGACCGTCTAAAATGCTTAGTTACCAATGTAGGGGGCAAAGAAGGTCAACGTCCATTGCATTCAATGGGGCTTGACCTTGTTGTCCCCCTACTTTCTTAAGCAAGCATGTGAGACACTCAAAACTATTCCTTATTTTGATCCTATGAGTTCAACCAATAATTTGCACCATTTTTATCCAAATCGGAGCAACTTAAAAAATTGACCCCTGTACAACTGAAATTGACCCTTTTTATTCATTTTGGCTGTTTTTAGCCTATAACTCTTAAACTTTACGTTGTGGATAGTACAAACTATACCTTTTCTGAATCCTTGTGGTTAGACAAATGACACGGTATACTTTTCAACATGATTGGATCAATTTATAAATTTGACCCCTGTACAAACTTTGTCTTGGCCCCTCTCCTTAAGGCACCATTTGTGGCACTTAAGAATTATGTTTCAGGGGTTCCTGTCAGTCTGTCTATATATTTAATCACTCAAACCTTTTGTACTTGAGATGTGTTACAAATGTCTGCTAGCTCCTGGGCTAAAACGTTAAACTTTTCATTGCAATATGAAACTCATAAGCAATTTAACAGAATGAAGTTTTAGGCTTTAAAGAGATTTTAATTTGAAAAATGAACATTCAAATTTGACCATTTAAATAATCATGTGAATGAAAATAGCTGTCATAAAGACAAACTGTTTTAGTGTTGTTTGGGCGAAAGTTTTTAATTTGTCCCGCCGTTTGGCATAGTGGGACTCAAAAATGAAGTCACTAAATTGGTGCCCATAAAATTAATAATTTGAGTCACTATCAACCACATTTAGAAGACGTTTTTACAATACCGCACCAGTAAGGCCTTCATCAACACTGGCACACACATTTCCTGGGCCATAAGAGACATATGTACTTTCATCTGATAATGCAATAGCACTCCATCAAGTATTCAAACGTCTTAATTTGCCGGGAAAAAATATGGGCCTTAATTATATGGATGTGTCTGAAACGATGTTTGTACCAAAATAGAATTTTTAGGATTTTTGTAATTGTAGGGTCTATAAAGCGATAACAACCGTAACCAGTATTGGTATGGCGTAATCTATACGCACGTAATTGAATGCACAATCGCATTCAATATGCAATCCACGAAATTGAAAATCAACCCTCCATTAGTTTCGCTCCGTTCTTGTTTACGTATAGCGAAAAGTGTGATGATTTTTTCTAATAAATGCGCCTTTTCCAGAGGTTACAAAGCGGCAAAAGGAATGAAAAATAACCAAAAACCACCTAAGAAATGAGGTTCAATAATCAGAGATGCCCAAAATAATGCTATAAATATTATTAACATGAATTTAAAAATCATTTGGACCCTGGTGGCATTCCTGATTGTGCATGGTAGTTCTGTTCCACAGGTCGGAAGGCCACAACCGAAAAAGGCTCATCCCCAGCAGTTTGTTTGATGGGCACAACAAGAGTGGTGCTTCCTATCAGAGCGATTTCTAATAGAACTCTGTGATTGGATTTTCCATCAGGCAGTCTTTTCCTAGGAATAGAGTCCCCTTTCGCACAGATTTCTCCAACACAAATTTGATTGTAAATTCTTTCTGTCAAACCGGGTAGCCAGTGCAACTGGAGTGAGTCAAAGGTGTAACATGCTCCCGTCTGGACTTCCTAAACACCATCTGCCCACTGTATTTCTGCAACATTGCCAAGTTTGTCGAATCTTTTTTCGAAATACCATTTAGCAAAATATTGGCAGGTAGCCCAGTCGTGAAAGAATTAAATGCCTGCAAGTGTTTTTCTGACAGTAGTTTGTGAACATTTCATCAACATCAATATATGACAAATTCTGCTGATGATATTTTTTAATCGGCCCGTTGGATTGATTACTCAATTGGTGATATGATGCAAGACATGTTCATTTGATTATCGAAAATAACACCAAGATTGCAAATGGACTTTGACGGAAAAACTTCCATGTTTGTCGAGAAATAAAGCTTACATGACTCAACTTTTTTTTTCAAGTTGTGAGGGAAGACTGCGACAAAAATTCCATTTTGATCTGATTCAGCTTGAATTTGTTTTCAATACTTCACTTGCCTGAATCTTGGCTACACACTTCGAAAGTTTAAAAAAAAGTGCTACTGAACATCACCAGGAACTTACGATCACATCAGTGAGATAAATTTGAATGCCATCAGCATAAGTTATAGAATTCCGTGTTTGAAAACCAAGTCCCAGACAGCCTGTATTGAAACAAGTGTTCTTGTGGCACAGATCTGCACAGATGCCGATAGTTTCTTAGAAGAATATATTAGACTAGGCATTACTACCCCCGAGTTTCGCGATTACCTGGCTTTCTCGAGGAGTAGCACGCCCGAATGCAAACTTGTTGCTGACGTAGCCTATTACTATATAGATTATAATATCCTCATCTAACAAATATGTGCGTTTGCGTAAAAAAACAGATAAATTGACGGTGGTAGTTATGCTGTTTGTCTGCCTAAACCCCTTAAATAATATTTATACTTAATCTTGAAATCTTCTCCTTACCAAGTATTCCACACACGTGGTAGGTTTCTTCAATATGATCCAGCCAGAGACAGGTACAATGTCTGGCTGCATCGCCAAATTCTGCAAGTCCTGTCTGTGGATTTGCTGCTCCAACGTGGGCAAACCATAGATGTTCTATTGTCCTTTGGACTTGTGTTGTTTCAAATCACAACCCCAGGTAGTGTCCTGATCTTCTATTCAGGTATCCCCACTTCTGCAAGGCAACCTTACATCCCGCCGATTCTGGTTCTCAATCTGTGAGACAGACAATAAAACAAAAAATCGGCCATTCAGCCACGAGGAGTCAGCTCCACGGTGGAGTGCACACACCAGGTGTCATTACCCAATATATTTTACTATGGTTGAAAGCACAAAGACGACTCTTCTTAAGACAAACTCCTTAGAGGGTTGGACTTTGCTTCATAAACTCTCTTCTGGATTTAAGGTGGTTAGAAACTCTTTTCTGTCCGGACATCACACACATGCAGGCTACACCTAACTTGCTGCTCGCTACACTCTACAACCTATACAGATGTCTGGTTGCGCATTCCTGCTATAGATTATAATCTCCGTTGGAGGTTGGCGAAGACATCGCTGTGATATGCTGGCAGTAGTCAGTTAAACGCGGAATCAAGCTTCTTGGATGGGTGATCTTTCCCTACAGGGCAAGCATCCTCTGCACATGAGTAACACAGGACAAGTGCCGTCAATCTTAGGGTATGTGGGCGAGCACTCCGTCTTGTGACAGTGAGTTTGTTCAAGATGTTATTGCGTGAACATACTTTACTCTTCGTCTTCTTAATGTGGGTCTTATAAGAAAGAGTGCGGTCCAAGGTAACTTCTGCATAGACAGGATTATCACAGTGCTCCAGGGGTTTTCCAAACCAGGTTACTTTAAGTTGACGTTTGGCACCACGGTTGCGTGGATGGAAACACACGCCTGTGTCTTGCACGGATTTGCACGTAGGTGGTTTTCCTTATAATGAGTTCATCCAAAGCTGGAGAGTCTCTCTTCGACAACTGTGAAGTCTGCATCGTGTGCGCTAATGCGGATGTCCTTGGTGAGTTCCAAAATCTTATGGAGTAAGCATTGTGATTAACAGTGTCATAAGCTGCTGATAGATCGACGAACACCACTCCGATTACCAGACCCTTCTCGAAACCATCCTCGATGTGTTTTAGGTTGAGTACTTAGCTTATGTTGATTTGCCTGGCCGGAAATCTGCTTGTTGTGGTATGAGATGTTCGTATGAGATGTTCGTCTATCACAGGTGCGATGCGGTTGAGCAGGAGACATTCAAAGAGCTTGTAGGTATGGCTGAGGAGTGATATATTGGTCTATAGCTCTTGGTATTAGATGGATCTTTCCCAGACTTTAGGAGTGCCATAACATGTGCTTTCCTCCAGATCTTTGGGAACCTATGGGAAATAAGGCAGCAATTGTAGAGCTCACGAAGCCACTCCTTTGCTACTGGGTTTGATCTTTTCCTTGGAGATCCTCTCCGACACTTCCTCACCTTTAGCAGTTGTTTTAGCTGAAAAATGATTAGCTTCAAACATAGCGGTATACTCTAGATTTTCTTTAGCACATTCCTTGGAAAAGCCTGGTATATATTCCGTCCTACAGCCTCTGGGTATGAATCTCCAGGCAGTCCTGTTCACTAGTTGGGCAAATTTGTCATAGTTACGGAGTTTTGGAGCAATCTTCTTCACGTTCTGATCCAGGTCATCAGTGAATCTTTGCCAGTCTGCTTTCCTATAGTTATAGCGCCGCTTAAAAAAGCACTTTGTTTGGTTGTTCTGCAGCGTTGACTTGGATACCGATTGGTCGATATTGGTCGATGTTTGTGCTAACAATAACTAGATCAGTGTTGTAACCTCTCTTCCAATGGGCACTATAAAATGATGGCGGCAGCTTAGGTTCGTGAAGGAGACCTTAGTGTTCACTGTTTAACCATTCTTCGACAGCTTGTCTGTTTTAATTAGTTTCATTGTAGCCCCATTGGGTACTATGGCTGCTGAAATCGCAAATGAAGTAATGAGGTTAAGGTGGAATTCCCACGATTGAATTGAAGGTGCTTGAAATCTACTGATGGAGGTTTGTAGACTGATGCAACTATGACAGAGCTGAGCTCAATGGTGAGTACTTGTTGTCAGCAGACATTGAGGTTGCTTTTAAACACGGTTCCTGTTTTCACACATATAGCACTTTCATACTGTCGATATGGTCTCTCGATGACTATCAGTTCCTCTGTGGGTTTCCTGCAGACATAGGACATTGCACTGGAGATTGTTACACATGTCAGCAATGATGTTACTTTTTGCATTAGACAAACCCTCCACATTCAACGAAGCTATAGTCAAGGCAGGCCTTAGAAAAGGCCTGCGCTGGCCTCTAGTCATGATATGGCAATACTTGAGAATTGATGTGAACTGGTGAGCAGTTACTGACAGGGGAGACCACAGGACTTAAAATGAAACATATCCAAAAATCCCATCCATTTAATAAATCTAAAGATCTGTATACATTGGTGGGTGTATACAATTATTATTTCACATATGGAAATTTCCCAACAACTGTTTGAAACATTAAAAAATAATAATCACACGTTTTAACAATGCAATGAGCTACAACACTTACCGAATATCTATACTTTCTCTCAAATCGGAGACTAATAGGTATATTTAGTAGTCTATTAGTCTAATAGCAGTGGCGGATCCAGGATTTGAAAAACGTCAAAATTACCGGGGGGCTGAAAGGCTGAAACTTGTCCAAAAACTTCCAAAATGGGCTGATTTTGCAAGATTTTGCAGAATTACCGGGGGCGCGCGCCCCCTCCGCCCCCTCCCTGGATCCGCGCCTGAATAGGTATATTAGTCTAATAGGTATATTAATCTGGTAATAGGTATATTAGCCTGAGCTCAAAATGATAACGTCAATAAAAATTCCTTTAAAAAGGAATTGCACGGTCAATCGTTAATGAATCATGTTTTGTGGCAGGTTGTAACTTTATGCCATATAGTTAGGCTTATGGTAGTTCGTAAAAAATGGTTGAATGATTTTGTTAGTATTTGGCAATTATTCTTGAAGGAAATGCAAGGCAGGATTGCAAGAATAAAGAAGCAGGATAGTTTTATAGGTTTCATAGATGTGGTTTATTTCTATTTAATATGATGTTGTACAAAGGAATAGATGAATTTATAACCATGAAGTGGTATTTGTTGATACAATGGTTAACATTACTACAGCTATTCATTGGATTCACTTTAAGGTAAAATACAGAGTTGTATAAACAAGTTTAGGAGATACACTTGTAATGGAAGGATTGTCAGGCTCCTACTCTAGTATATTGTTTGAAGTTGTAAGTGAAAACTAGGTACAGTGTATTTAACAGGTGTTAGTAATAAATACTACAGGAAAGTACCACAATACAGAATAGTGTAAATGATATACTTAATATTTACAAATTTAAGTGTAAAAATAAGATACTGGTATACAAATGAAAGTGCAAAAATAAATATACAGAATATATACGAATATATGTACAGTATAAACTGGGAGGAGGTTTACTGGATGGATGTGGTATAAGAGATTGCTATATCCCAGAGGTCTATACTACAATGTATAAGTTTGGCAAATTATATTTCAATGAGGGTATAATTTTTCAAGAATCAAACCTTATACAGAAATTTGACTTTAATAATACTCTTTATGTTCTTTTAGGTGACTAAGTTTTTTAAAGGCTGACTCAGAGATTGAAATATATTGGTTTGGTTTAGTAATAAAAATATTCATCTAGATCGAAGCTAGCCCCAAATGCTAATTCCAAAGTTAGATTGGATTGGATATTTTGTTTTTCATTCAGTAAGCATCATGTCAACAGTATCCCAGTGGATAGGTATTGTGTTTAACAAAACAATTTGGATCCGGAAGTTTTTATAATAAAGTTGTGATGTTTGAAATGAAGGACCTTGATTTGAGCTTATTTATTTACACAGTGACCAGTATGGAGAAGCATTATGTAAACTCCAACAACTTGATTGTTTGAGAAATGAGTGCCCCTCATTGGAAATCTTTGAGTCGTGCCCTTTAAGGTTTCTAGCATGTGTTATGAGGAAATTTTGGTGGTGTAATTTTAAAACGTAAGTTATGAGTGTTAAGTTTAAGGAGAAGTAAAGTGAAAAACTGATTATCTACAGTTTTTATACAACTGATAAAGACACAGTGCAATGTTTAACTTAATATAAA
Source organism: Ophioderma brevispina (assembly GCA_023653785.1). NCBI lineage: Eukaryota > Metazoa > Echinodermata > Ophiuroidea > Amphilepidida > Ophiodermatidae > Ophioderma > Ophioderma brevispina. The sequence goes on from JAMKCH010001882.1 coordinate 28,294, forward strand.
GGATCTATTTAGTATTCAATGGAAGTGTAAACATACCTTATACAGTGTAGTGGTAAAAATACATAGAAAAATAAGGTTACTATTTACAGTATGTTTTCAGTATAAACCAAGGTTAAAATTGGAGGGAATTGCTACATGTACTATATGTGCTGTAAGATGGTAGATGATCTTGTAAAGTAACCTTTCTAGTGAAACTTTGAGGAACAATAAAATTTTGAGGACCAATACAGCAAGGTATACATGCGCGTCTGTAACTTTGGAAACTTCAGAAACTATGACGGTAAATCCACTGCATCCCTTCAACTGAAGACTTCACCCGTTCACATTTTCCTCCGCGAGTTTTTTTTGCTGCTTCTTTACAAAACATCTTTTAACTAGGTAACATACGACATAGATAATTGTCAGGAATCAATAAACAACTTTCCGAACTACTTTTATTACAGCACAAAGACTTCTGACGTACCAACAGTCCTTCTTTTCTCCTTTCCGAAGCATTATGTAGGTCCTTATCCTAAGTTGTTATCACGAGCCCCTATAACTAAGGCAACTGGCTTAATACGCCGTACGTCGAGGTGAAAGGAGATTTGTACGTGTTTTCGCATGCAAAACTAATGTAGGGGTGTTCATGATTTGTAACCCACCGTCTTTAACAACTCTTTTGAAATCTTGAAGAACAATAAACTACATGCACATTCGCGACTTTTATCTTTTATACGGATCTATAATACCAATCTTTTTCGTTAAACTAATTCACACGGCATTCCTAAATATAACTTCTAGAAAGGCACCATGTATTTCGTTTTGTCCAATGCAATTCCTATGGAAAAATCATGAAGATATTCCGGGTTAAAACCCATAGCAAAGCACGGTCCCCGACCGTGCGAAATAACATCACACGTTTCAAACATTTTCAACACCTGAGTACCATTTAAGCCAATTGGAATATCGAGTCCTTATTGTACGTGTCGTGCCCACGCCGTAAATATTGAAATATTCCTTTCAAATCCCATAAAGCCCCCTTTCAGGGTCTTCATTTTTTTTAAAACGAGACTGTGGTCTGCGTTAAAAGCTTTAACTATAAGCTTCAAGATTTAATTCAGAACAACCTGAAACATCATATACCACATAAACATTAAAGTGGTCCTTTTTTGCCCATGTCACATGAATTTTGTTAATATGCCCCAAAACCATGAAACCATGTATCTTGATTGTCTTTATAAAATAACACACAAAGTCATTCATTTCATATCCAAGTGCAGGTTACCCACCAATTAACACCAGGGTCCAGTCTTCCCCTAGTATACTCATCCAGGCCGGTGACATTTATTAGGAATCATATGTTAACTTTCACTCTTACACGGCAAAAAACACAAACCAAGACACAACTCAAAGTTAGATTTGAAGAGCTTGAATAGTCTACCAACAAGCACGCAACCGACCATCCGACCAAAACGTGATACCACTGAACGCCAGGAGACCTGACATGGTTTCATTTCAGTACTGTAAGCCTGCGGTTTCTGGCCACCCAGACTATCAAAAAAAATCTTGATGAAGTCCTTCTTCAACTGCAATTACAGTACTTACGTAAGGTTGCTGACAGACTGTCCATCAGGACTGGTCTTTTCACCCAAAAGAACTTCAGATATGTTGGAAGATGGCTAAGAAATCTCCAAGAACCCCTGGACCCCCACATAATCCCCACATTATTATGGAAATCTCTATTCCATTATCAGGTATGGAAAATTTTGTAATGAGACCTACAAGGAAACAAAAACGCATCTGCCTTTTCAAGGTCATCTGTCAATCCCTTGCCAAATAAGAGCGATCTCCAGCTAGCTATCACCAACTACAGGGGGTATTATATACACGGTCTCCCTTGCTCTAAAATCTAGAATTATTGCCGCTCAATAGTATCTCTCCTCACATTGATCCTTAGCTGATATGAAACAGAACGGGCATCCCTAAAGGTAGACTACTTTGCCTCAAACCCTAGCTCTTAGACGTATCGTTGAAGAGATTAAAATTTACCTGAGAAAGCAACCATAGTTTTCTCTGGCTTTCAAAGGCCTTTGACACTGTTAATATAGGACGGTCCTTCCATTCATATTTCTTCTCAACTAGAGTATTCCAGAAAGGACTGTGAAGCCATTGCGATGTATGAAAACGTCATCATGTTACAGAGTAATGAGTCCTGAGTCCTTGACAACTTCTGGTATCTTCCAAGGAGATACCTTGGCCTCTATGCTAAGACGAACTTATAAATATAATGACTGTCAATGAGGATAGCAATCACCAGCCCATCTTTTACATGATTGGTACTGAACTCAGGGAGGTTGACAAATCTGAAGTACCTTCGATCATTGGTTGTATATAACAATAATGACTTCCTGTCACGTAAAGGACAAGCATGGAATATCTATACACGCTCGAACTCATCTGGCAATCTGGCATTTCCTAGTCTGCAAAGCTTGCCCTTTTCAGAGCCTGCGTGGAAAGCATTCTGTTATACGGAGTCGAAACTTGGTTTATTCGATTAGGCATATCGTTAGCTGAGAATTACAAGGTTCTATCTAACATATTGGTCATTTTGAGATTTAAAAAAAAACAATATAAAACAAAAAACCGACAAATTACCGAATTTGGGACCTTTAAACAATCTAAATAAATTATATATCATTTCAAAGCTTGGCAAATGTAAATTCCAATATTACCTCAGAAAAAAAAAACGAAATGTCAGTTAGGCCTTGTAATTCTCAGCTCACGATATATGAGCTTATATGGATCCAAAACTTGGACCATGAAGGAGTTTTTGGGAGTGCAGAGAGCATTTCCTGGTGGGTACACAAAACACGGGTTCAAATATTTGGCGACATCCCCCTCATAGCAACCATTCTCCGATAATTGTACAAGTTTGGTCTCCAAAATGACCAAATATCAACATTAAAGTGACAGGAGGAGATTTTTTAAGATACAAATTTATCTCAAATTGCACTTGATCGGTTGTAGACCACCTCCCGACAACGTTTCGAAGGTTTATTTGACAAGCACGAAAGAAAACCGCAAACCTTGTTTTAGACTATGGGGCGTAGACCAAATAACAAGCTACATAACAAATTCCGTAGTCCATTCAAGGGATAAGACAAAACCCGGTGTAAAATTATCGATAAATTATTAACATGACATAACCGTCTGTTGCCCCAAATAAAACTTGCACATTTTCTTTGAAATCAATTAAAATGTCATTTTTATAATTTATTATGAATTTACACTTGGTTTGCCCTCCTCCCCTGATGGGGACTACGAAACAACAGCAAAGAAGAACATGCCCCAATGTCTATTTTGAACTGGCTTGGTATCCTAATCGTCCCTATAGGAAACCATGCTTTGAATTTCTGTCGTGCACGACAGAAATTACTAAATTATCATCTCATTACATAAAGACGTCGTATTCGGCTTATTCACTTCAGGTGTGATCTAATACATTGGTAAGCATTCCAAATATGCAAACAAAAAACCCTAGTTCGAAAAAAATTGAGGGCGCTTCTCTCTGGAAATCTCTTCATGTCTCTTTAAGAAATTCCTGAAAATCATTCAAAATCGCGATCGTAAACTTTAATATTTTCAGAACACGGAACATTGCATGGTTGATCTTAAAAAAATATCCGATTTTTAGTATAATTGCTATCTGGGTAACGTATCTGGCCGGCCTTTTTCTTAAACGTGCCGTTCTTAATAAAAGTACATGCTTTACGGACTTGAATCTCTATATTTTGTCAGGTATTACCATCATACTAAAGCATGGTGTGGTATTTTTATGCAAAACATGTATAATATAACATTGACATGTGCTTGATTTATCGCATATTGGAACATTCTTCTACCGTTATTTTTGGCAATTTTGTATCAATTCGAATTATGGTAACGTATCTGGCTACAATATCGGCGACATGCTCTCAGAGAACTCTTACGAAACTTTAATAATCCAATATTATCGTGTTTTGAACTTTATAATTAGGGCATAATAGAGGCTGATAAAAATGTCATGTTACCTGAATAGGCTATGCGCTCTTGCAGGCCCGTACGCAGGGGGGGGGGGGGGGTGCGGGGGGGTGCAGTCGCACCCCCCCCCCAATTCCTCAAAAGGGGAAAAATAAGGGGATAAAAAGGTCCAAAATTTAGAGAAAATATGATGACAACGTCCACTTTTTGGTGATGACATGTTCAAAACGTCCAAAAAAGGACCATTTTAGAGGGGGTTAGGTTCCATTTTTCCAAAAACCAGTCCCCTTTTTTGAAGACCCGCACCCCCCGTAAAAAATCCTGCGTACGGCCCTGCGCTCTTGTCACTCTTGTGTAACGCAGCAGGGACAAATTTTTAAAAAAAGGATTTGGCTGGCGACTTGGCGAAAAACCGAATTATGCATCAGTTAGCCTTGATACTTTCTTGCCCTGTTACAACTTCTATGCTGTTCAATTTAACTTAGATGTCCCGGTGTTTTAAATTATTTCCAAAATATCATTTGGGAAAAAAAATCACGACAGAAAAGTGTTATTCATCATGGGACCCAACAAGATCATTGGGCTCCAACTTGAAACATGATTTCTTCTTTGGATTTTATTCAATTTAACTGATTTTTATTGACAAACGACACAAACTGGTCCAAAGTGACTATTTGACCTTTTAACCCTCGAAACTTTTTATGGCAGACCCATTTACGAAAACTAGGGGCGCTTCAAAGCAATGTTACGGACACTTAATTGGATTCGTGGACCTTGCTTTGATTTCAGGTGTTTCACGTGCATTATGCATTGGCATTTAAATTAAGCGTTTGAATACTTATACTTTTATAGAGGTCCCTCCCTGTTTTATTCACTTTGTTACGAACAAGAATCACATAGCTCTCCTGTAATGGCCACCCATATCAAATAATCCCGTTGGAACGTTGATATCCGTTTTATTGCAAAATTCGCTGCAAATAACAAGGGTTCAGATTTGTCTGTTGAACAACGTTTTGGCTTTAATTCCATTTCATACCAGTAAAGGTGGCGGACAATAGGCTATTGGATCGTGACCATCTCCTCCACACGACGACAACTTTTTACTACCTACTAAGTGGAGCCATGGACCTCCGCAAACGTAATTACTAATGGTTCCAAACCTTTATTCGCTCTTTTTCAAAACGAGGGTGAACTACCCAATTTTCAATAAATTTGAAGGTTTTAAAATGCTCCTCATTTCTTTTATCATGTAAAACACGTCCTTGGTCCAAAGATACCACAACTTCTTTTCGTGATTTTTCGAGACGTTATTTTTGGAAATAATTACCTTAAAACCGGACATCTAAGTTAATTGACAACGAAGTGCAGATCATTTTGGCCCAACATCGCTAATATACTCCCCGCCGAAATCCGAACGATTGAAATGGCCATCACGTGCTCAACTTGCTTTCAAATGACGCGCCAAGCCAGCTGGATAAATCTCTACACGTCACATCATGCTTCGTTATCAATGCATTACAACGCCCTGGCATTTTTTTTTTTATTTATTATAATTCACCTACATACCTATATACCTTTTTATACAGTAATTTATATCGTTCGGATTTTTTAGGCGGGAAAGTATAGTATAATTATATTAATCAGCATTCATCAAACAGGCTATAAACTGTGCGTGACTGTGAGTGTTTGAACACTTGCTTCGTGCAACGACAAATCATCTCTGATTTGTTGGTTGGTGAGTTCCATGCCAAAATCCAGGTGGAAGACCCTTCAATTACGGAATGTGATTACAAGGACATCCATCAAGATAAGGATCTGCAAAATCTGATAGCAACAATCTTCTGGATGGTTGTGAACTGGGTTGCAATCCCCAAGGTCATGATGCTATCTTGAGCTGCATGCTTCGCATGCAATATGGGTCTGGTATCATCTTAGGCTCTTATTGATCTGAAATTCTTCGTATCGTGTCCAAACACTCTGGTCTCAATGAATCTAGCCAGAGATGGGTACAAGCATCTGGCTGCTTCACTGAATTCCGCAAGGTCCTTGTTTTGTGCAATGTTGCTCCAGCATTGAGCAGACCAGCGATGTTCCTTTCTGTTGGTGCTGTTCCCTACCACAGGTAGTGTCCTGATCCTGCTTCCAGGTAGCCCCACTTCTTCAAAGGAAACCTTAGATCGGCCAATTCTGGTTCTCAATGTGTTGATCCATCGCATTCAGTCCCAGAAGGAGTCCTCCAGGTGGGAGATGCCACCAGGTTCAATACCAATAGATGGCACTTGGTTGATGGCCAGTCTTTCGTTCCACAATGCAACTCTCTTTAGCTCCTTAGAGCCTGTTTCAAAGGTTGGACCTGCTTTAGAAACTCTCTGGATTTAAAGGCGATTGGCAGCCGTTATATGTCCAGACATATGGTGCTTCACATTAGATCTTGGCAGCGACCGCTCTTGGCTCTCGCTACGCTACGACGGATGTCGGGTTGTATCAATTCCTGCTATAGGATGTGTAAGTTTTTTCCGTTGGGTTTGGACGGTGCATCCTGTTATAAGCTGCGTGGGGCATTTTTCACTGAATCAAGCTTCTTGGCATGGGTTTATCTTTTCCCATACCGGCAAGCAAAGCATTCTGGGGCAAGCATACTCTGCACATGAGTAGTACAGGGCAGTGCCGTCGATCATAGGGTATTTAGCGAGCACCCCATCTTGTGCCATGTATTTGTTCCAATTTTATTGCGTGAACATAACTTTACTCTCGTCTTCTCGATGTGGGCCTTATAAAAGAGAGTATCTGTGGTCTTATAAGAGTGATCTGAATGAAGAACCTCAATACGTACCGTGACACCATGTGTATCCGATTCACCTGATGCAATCTATAAAGCCCCCTCTTATCACCAAAGAGGCCCTGGCAGCCGATAAACGCCATTGGAAATCCAACCAACCCAACCAACTCTTTCTTCTAACATTTCCTGGCTGATTTGATTTGCCTCAAGATTAAGCAAGGAACCACTGCTCTTATTTGGAGGATTTGATATGAATCGGTGCTGCTCTTAGCGGCTGGACCTCTTATCTGAAACTACTGCACCGGTGCACCTCGCTTGAACCAGTAAAATACGAACTAAAAAAAGCGTCTGGCAGCAAAATTTCAAGAATCTTTGTTTTTCGTTTCGTAAAACAATACACCCTACCAGGGTCTGTGGTATAAACAACTGGTAATCAAGAAATTTCTTGAATAAACAAATGTCCTTTAGCTTATTTTCCCAAATATCTTGGAAAGGACGCACCACACGCGTGTGACCCAATTGACTTTTTTACTCCTGCTTACCTAAGGAATAATTTGAGCTATATTATATTAGATTTAGAGCAGTTCAAACATTTGACCCCCATAGTAACTTCACCCCTCTCCTGGGGCTACACGCAACAACGGGTCACCGACAGACTTTCATATTTGCAAAAGTTATATTTTTCTCTGAATTTTCCCGTGTTCAGATATTGGTATCTCGTTCGTCTAACCAAAACCTTCTGGGCTGATGCTCTAGTATGAGGGTCGTCGAGTGCCAAATTGTGTAAACACGTATTTCAATACGGAAAAAATTACGTAACACACTATTGAAAATATCCGTAAAATTCGTGGGCTCCGGAAATTGAAATATTCCGTATTTTCCCCATAAAAATACGGAATGTGTTTCCTAAGGCATAAACATTTATGCTAATTAGTGTGATCACAACCAAACCCCTGACCAGACGGACAATATGGAAAAATATTTGGAGCATTTTAAAGTTTGACCCCTGTGTAACCTTAAATTGCAAAAAAGAAAAAGAAAACTCTAAAAAACATAACTCATCGAGGAACTCGGTCCACAACTCACCAAAACAAAAACACCTCTAAAAACATCTCATCTATTAAAGACACTATCAGTGATTCACTCGAAAGATAAAAAAAAATATTTGAAACTTGCAAAAATGGCTTTAAAATGAAGGATAAGTCTGTAAGACTCTCATAAGGTAATTAAAAAGGAAGAAATAAGAAAAGAAAACGCAGCAGTTTTAAAAGATTCTGAATCCCCATTCAATGGCGTGTTGTAGTAAGTGTCCGTACGGGCAGTAATGACTAAAATGTCTGATTTTGTTCTTTTTAAGTTGTTTCAAGACTTATCACTTGCAGGCTATGTTAGGATACTATACTTGTTACAAAAATGCAAAAATCTGATTTTTGATGATTTTTTGATTTTCTGATTTAGCAAATCACTGACAGTGCCTTTAACTTCACCCATAACTCTAAAAACAACTCATCGATGAACTAATCCATAACTCACAAAAAGTAACTCTAAAACAGCTCATCGATGAACCCCCAAACTCACAAAAAATAACTAAAAGATCAAATGTCAAGGGTCAAATGTCAGCACCCACCAAGATGGCCAAATGTTGACTTTTCCCCCACCCCTGTCAGACCCAAGGGAGGACCCTGAGGGTTGAATTACATGGTTAGTAGGGGCTTGTGCCCTCCTATAATATACCCAAATTTAGTGACTCTATCGTCTAGAAAAAAAATGGCCAAATATTGATTTTTTGTGCAATAACCTTTCTGGACATTTCCCCACCCCCTGATAGACCCAGAAGAGGACTCTGGGGGTAATTAATTACATGGTTAGTAGAGGCTTGTCCCCTCCTACAATATACCCAAGATTGGCTGCTCTAGCTCAGCTGGAAAAAAATATGGTCAAATGTTGACCTTTTTGTACAATATTGCCCTTTTTTGACATTTTTTACCCCCCCCCCCCGACAGACCAGGGGAGGACTCTGGGGGTAATTTATTACATGGTAAGTAGGGGCTTGTGTTTGGCTTCTCTAGCTCATCTAGAAAAAAGATATGGCCAATTTGCAATATTGACCTTTTCCCTACCCCTGACAGACCAAGGGGAGGACCCTGGGGAAATTAATCACATGGTTAGTAAGGGGCATTTACCCTTTACACAATAACCGGCCAAGTTTGGCTATCTCGCTCATCCAAAAAAGAGAACCTGGTCCAGTTCAGAGTTAACATTTTTTTTCTCACGGACGGACCTCATTTTATAGTCCCCGTCCGACTTCGTTACGGCGGGAAATAAAAATACCGTATGTTAAAAAGAAGATTGAGAATTCCCTAGTATAAAAAAAATCAAAATTCGTGCACCGTAATAATATAATGTCATCGCGAATTTTCTAATCCGTGACCTTTTGAATCCCATTTCAGGTCAGGGTACGGTACCTTGAAACAAAACCAAATTTATACCATTTATCTATTAGAAATATTTAAAAATATTATTTTCTTAATGCACAGCCATTGGTTTTCTCAAAGAAACATTTTTACTTACTAATGCCATGCTGTTTCATTAAGGGTATATTTATTTTTTTTAATTAATGACCTTTGGCCCAATCCCATCAGTCATTGATGAACTCTTAATATGGTATAATCTATGAGAGACAAATATAAGCTATAAATTGATACCATACTAGGATATCTCTGTACCAATATGCAAGACCCCCTTTCAGCACAATGCCCCAGTCGTCCATTTCAGTACGTACCCAATGGCCCCTGGGACGCGCGTGTGTCCGTTGATGGATTTCGGCTTGTGATACGAAGGTCGTGGGCTCGAGTCCCGCTGTCGCCAACGCGTTGTGTCCTTGGGCAGACCTTTTCTCGAGTGCCTCTCTCCACCCAGGTGCAAATGGGAGCTGCCTAGGGATATTGGTCATGAGCGCCGCCAAAGGTATGAGTAGCCTGGGTTATGTTAAATGGCAGCTGGCGTATTCCAAAGTTAGCTGGTAACTAGAATTCGCGGTTCTCGCCTTATTCGCCGGTTTAGAGGTTAGTGTTGTTTGTTCCGTTGGAACCTTATCGACGTCAGACGTAATCTGTAGCGTTTGTAAACTTGTAGACCCCCACACGTAGGGTCCCTGCCTGACTACCGACACAGGACCCTTTGCAACTATACCAGGGCCCCTTTTACAGCTGCCTTAAAGTCCCAAGGTCTTTTTCTTCTTCGAACTATCCAAGACCCCTTTCACACTGACTGAGCCCTTCCCAGATGTCACAGAGTGTCTTTCCCGACTAATCCAGTCCCCCTTCTCATCTACAAAGGTGGCCCTTTCCCAACTACCCCAGGTTTCCCCCTTTCAACTACAACGGGGCACATGTCTCACATTACCTTTTCACAAACCTATCCCTTTTATCTATATGGGCAATTCCCAACTACCCATCCTTCAACTACCCATGGTTGTTTATTACAATGGATTCCGTCATGCGCTTATTGATAATTGGGTAGAAGCGCTTGACGGAATTAATCGCAATCCTCCTTTGCATCTAAACCTCTACCAATTTCCAGAGCTTCTCACCTCCCATATTCCTTTCCAACTACCCCCGGGTATCTTTCCATCAACGCAGGGGTTCCACATTATACAACAGTGTTTGTTCCATCACCCCCTTCCCCAACACCCCTTCCCACCCAATTCAGGTTATAATTATCACCAACTTGAAAATGGAAAAAATGAAAAAAAATAATTTTTTTTATTATTTTTTATAAAACTGTTATTTTGTTTTTTAACCATTTTCTCCCTTTTTCTATATTTTATTATATTTGTTAAAGTTTATTTTATTTTTGGTTCACTATTTTCACATTTCTATTTTTTATTCTTATATTGTTTTAAAACATTATTTCTTCGTTTTTTTTTAAATGGTATTTGTCTTTTTTTTTCATTTTTATATGCTGTTTTATTTTTTACATTGAATTTTGTATTACTTTTTAGTCTTTGTCAAATAGCCTCGCATGAGGGGCTTGGCCCCTCTATAATATACCCAATTTAGTGACTCTTCGTCTAGAAAAAAAAAATGCCCAAAATTTGATTTTTTTTTTGTGCAAATAACCGTTATGGACATTTCCCCACCCTGATAGACCCAGGAGAGGACCCCGGGGGATTAATTACATGGCTGGGTCCCCTCCTACAATATACCAAGATTGGCTCTAGCTAGATGGAAAAAAAAAGATGGTTCATGTTTGATCTTTGTGTTACAATATGCCTGTTGGACATTTTTTACCCCCCCCCGACAGACCAGGGGAGGGATCTGGGGTAATTTATTACATGGTAAGTAGGGGCTTGTGTTTGGCCAAGTTGCAATATTGCCCTTTCCCTACCCCTGGACAGACCAAGGGGAGGACCCTGGGGAAATTATCACATGGTTAGTAGGGGCATTTACCCTTTTACCAATATACCGGCCAAGTTTGGCTACTCTCGTAATCCAGAAAAAGAGACATGGCCAAATGTTCCAGAGATGACATTTTCTCAGGAACGGCACCTCATTTTAGAGTTCCCCTTCCGAAAACCTTTTTGTTTGCGTTCGCGGGACAATAAATACCGTTATGTTAAAAAGAAGATTGAGCATTCTAGTAGTATAAATAAATCAAAATTGTGCACGCGTAATAAGATAATGTCATCGCGATTTTCATAAATCCGTCGACCTTTTGAGCCAATGTCAGGTCAGGGTACGGTACCGTGAAACAAAAAAAAAAAGTATCTTAAAAAAAAAAAAAAATTATTTACACAAATTATTATTCTATCACAGCCATTGGTTCTCAAAGATAATTTTTCTTACTATATTGCCATGAGTTTCCAATTGAGGGTATATTTATTTTTTAATTAATGGGGACCTTGGACCCCAAGTCCATCAGTGCATTTGATGGTGAACTTACTTGTTAAAGTATGACTCAGAGATTGGGAAATATAAATTTTGGGTTATTGATTGAAACATAGTCAAACTAGAACTAAAGATACGCACCTAAAATGCCCAATTCCAAAGTTGAGGTGTATCGGATTTTTTTCGTTTGAATGCAGTAAACAGTAGTGTAGTATACAGTGCCATAGGATACTGTGTAAATACAATTTCCGGATCCGGAAATTATAAACAAAGTTGCGATTTTCTATATGAAGGACTGATTTGAGCTTAGCTATTTCACACAGTGGTAATATATGGACAAGCATTATGTATATGCAAAAAACACAATTTTTTTGAAAATTGAGGGCGCCCTCCTTGGGAAAATCTGAGGCGGGCCTTTCCTTTAATATGGGTAATCTATGAGAGACAAATATAAGCTATCAAATGATACCATATTGATATCTCTTCCAATAAGCAATGACCCCTTTGGCAGCACCAATGCACAGTCGTCATATTCAGTACGTACCCAATGGCCCCATTGGGAGAGCGCGTGTGGTTACAGTGGATAGAGCATTCGGCTCTTGATACGAAAAGGTCGTGGGTTGAGTCCCACTGTGCCAAAGCGTTGTTTTCTTGGGCAAGACACTTATCTCGAGTGCCTCTCTCTACCAAGGTGCTAAATGGGGAGCTGCTAGGTGACTATGTCCATGAGCGCACAGCCAATTAGGTATGAGTTATGACTCGGGTAGTATGGCAGCTGCCTATTCCATAAGGTTAACGGTATAATGTTAAAGCGCTGATACCACGTGAAATGTGAAAAGCGCTATATAAATATTGGCAATTATTATTATTATTATGGGGGGGTCCCAACTTTCACTTTGGAAGGACCAGGCCATTGATACAAATAATTTCACTGATGTGGTTCCAGTACCCAAGTCCAGCTCCCCCCCCCCCCCAAAGGTCTGGAGCATAAAAGTAAGCTGGAGAAGAAATATTCCAGTCCAATTTTAATGCACATGCTCCAGTACCACATGACAAATATGGTTATGGAGCAGTATTTTGACTTAGAATATTTTTCCACTGCCCCAGGAGCTATTTGTCATATTGCTCCTGGAGCAACGTGCATTCAAATATGCTCCAGGAGCATTTTGAATTAAAATTTCTCTAGAGTATTTATGATCCAGGAGCCAATTTGCATATTGCTCCTGGAAGCATATTTGACTGGAAATTTGCAAGATCTCTCTGGATCGTGGGATTGGTACGTGGCGACGGACTCAGGAAACCAAATCACATGTAAAGCCACGGGAGAGAAGACGAAATGGCCACTTAAATTGCTGCTAAATTGTCGCGTTGCCAAGAATTTAAGTAAAGGGCCTCTTCGGTTTTAACCCTCGTTCTACATGACGATTTTGTAACAAAACTCCCCGAAAGGGGGGGGGGGGGGGTGGTGGGTACACCCCCTCTGTTTCGTACTGAACACCGGATTCCTGTAAGTTGGTACCAAAGGTCCTTAGAGTTTCTTCTTTCCATTGGTTACCAAAATAAGTACCAAAACATCCCCATTATGACGTTCATGACGTCAAGTTGAGGAGGAGGAAAGTAGAAATTACTGAATATAGGGTGGAAAAATTGATATTTCGCAATTTAGCGACACTAAAACACATTATGACAGCTATAAAATGCTGTTTTTGTATGATATTAAAACTAGTCAGTTCCCATCAAAGTAGCGTCAAAAAACCGCATTGAAATTCCGAGTATAACCTTTTGGCGAGGAGGAAATGGAATTTTCACTGTGTTGTGTCTATGGAAATTGGCAGTTTTGCCGACATGCGAACTTTATGACGTCATTGTGGAGTTTAATGCTAGGCATGGTGGTACTCAGTTTGGTATCACTGGAAAAGAGGAGGACCATAGCTCTATTGGTCCCAAAAATCAGTGTCTGTGATGTTCCTGATTTGTGTTAGGCATGTTGGTACTTCTCTTCCCCCCCCCCCCCAACTTCCATCCATTTGGGATCATCTGTATATTACTATTTACCCCGGTGATGGTGAATGTTTGTTGTTGGATGAAAAGGAGCGGAAAAAAGTCAATTGCAATTAAATAAATTATTTGGCACCAAAAAGGTGGTTATTTTAGCAAGCCGGGAAAAAACCGTACCCCCCCCCCCCCCCGCCGTCGGAGACGGGGTTTTAAATTGAGTTCTTGAATTGATTGAGATTTGATTGCGATCTGGTAACTTTCCAATCATTACAAGTTATGGGAACAAAGCGTACTTGTGCTCGATTATTTATGCTCCTGACCATATGTTATGGTGCTGGACCATTATGGTCCAGGAACATAATTTCGCGGCCAAAATCTCCATAGAAGCCTATGGGCCGCGGCCCCGGGCCGCGGCCGCCTTCTAAGAGAGTTGGCCGGAAATTATGCTCCAGGAAAAGCTGCTCCAGGACATATTGCTCATGGGAGCATATGGTACTAGGCAGCTGGTCCTGGCGCATATTGTCCTGGAGCATACATAAATCGCGAAAATATTCTAAGTCAAATATGCTCCAGGAGCATTATTTGAATAGCAAATGGTGGCAAGAGCATATGGCAATATCTCCTGGCGCGTATTTGACGAGAATATTACCTCCATGCTCCAGGAGCATATTTGCCATATTCTCCTGCGACATTTGGCGTATTCAAATATGATCCTGGAGCAATTTGGACTTCTTAGAATATTATTCCAGATATTAGGCTCCAGGACCATATGTCCAGGACCACTGCTCCAGGAGCGTATGGTCCCAGGAGGTGGACAATCGTGTACAAATGACCATGACGATTAGGCCAGGCCATAGAATGCAAGTGAGATGAATTATGAAAAGAAAAAGTCAAAACTGTGTCATCATTGCCAGGTCGAAAAATGATCTCATACCACCCTTAACGGATGAGTGTAAATGATAAGTAGGGCATATATCGTCATTTTACATTAAAAACGGATAAATTCCCAAACCTAAATTGTGATGGCCGTCTTTATACATTAGAAAAAAATTCTCAACATTTTAAACAAATAAAATTTTAGCTTTTCTTTTCAGGATTAATTTATATTGCCATGAGAACAGCCCACCATGGACGATAAGTAACCGATTATTGAGTATTGACGTATCGGAGGGGGAGTAGCGGGGGGGGGCGAATAGTGCCACGTACGACGGCGAGCCATAAGTAACGGATTTCATGCAGATCAGTGCGCAGTATGCATCCACTTTCTTGAGCGATGTCTTATGCCCGATTTATTTAGGATCCTGATGGTCCTGGAGCAGCTGGTCCTGGGCATAATTTCGGGCCAAAATCTCTGAGAAGCGCCGCGGCCAGGGGATGATCGGATCCTGAACCCCGGTCCTGAACCGGGATAACCGATTATCGCATTAATGTTCAAATAAAAGCCAGGTGATGACCCGTTATTCAAAGAAAATACTCAAGACAATGTCCATATACCTACCTGTGTAGGTAAACCTCACTGCTTGTGGAGCAATCTCCGGTCACGGCGCCACTCTCACAGAAACAACGTTTATTTTGTGTCAGAAGATACTGATTGATCAGATCCGCAAAGCGCAATGCCACATACAGCCGATTTCGCTATAGCTGAGGCATGGTAATCACGGAAATGAAATTAAAACCATGTGACCTTAAACATTCTTTTGTATGCACTTTCACATACGGCGAAAGCCGAAGGCAAAAACCACAACTGGGAAATAGCCAAAACCTTACACGACAATAGAATTTAAATGGGAGTAAGGGCACTCTTAAACGAAAGAAAAAGTATTAAGACAACCCTTGCGATGATGGAAAGCCTCAGGTCTTCCACGCTTTACTTGCTTGAAACAATGTCAATTTGTTTGAGAAACGATTGGTGCAGATGACCGAACGAGGTGCGGGTGAAAGTGACAAGGACACTTAAGAAGAAATGGCGGATTGAAATTACCGTAATCTGGAAGATGAGGGCTCGGAATCGGGCGAAAATAGCAGGCCAACTAAAGATGAGGTAACAAACTTCACCCCGTAAATGTTGAACCTACGGTTTAGAAATGGGCGGGCAGTCCACGGGACGTGGGCCCCGCCGAATCCGCGGGGGAATGATGTACAAGAGCGTCGGCTGCTCGAAATTCATGGCCATTTGTTTGCTATTGCTCATTTTGGGATCTATACTACTGATAGCAATCGTCGCAAGCTTCGCAAGGCCTAGGTGTTTGAAAGCTCAAAATAATACATCTGAAACCCTGCCTGAGGTGAAACCTACAGCACTTGTGGACACAGAAGGGAATCCGTTTCCATGGACTAACATACGTTTACCTAAAGATATAAAGCCATTGAACTACACAATCTTTTTACACCCAAACCTAACAACCAGTGAAGTACTTGGACACATAGAAATTGTGCTACAAGCCATAAACGATTGTGATTTTATTGTACTACACATTGCAGACATGAATGTAACAAAACCAGCACAGATAGTTCCAAAAGTAAAAGGAACCAATTTGAAGTCCATAAGTGTGGAGAAAATGCAGGTGAACGAAAAGAATGAAATGATATACCTGAAACTGGCCAGTAAACTACCAAAAGGGAAATTGTTATACTTGATTTGGATTTCAGCGTACTCTCGGAGAAAAATTGTTGGGCTAAGGGATTTTACCGCAGTACGTACAAAGTTGGAACTGAAGAAAGGTAAGTGATGCATGTACTATTGATGACACCATGACCATTGTTCCAATGGCGGATTTGCTCCAGACCAGACTTTTAATAATAATTTCAAATTGAAATTTTGGTATCATTAAATTGTCATATTGTGATAATACATTAATTGCAAAGGAATACTCTTACCTTACATGTACGGCAGCCAGGCTTAAAGGGGGATGGTTCCGATTTAAGTAATAAAGTTTTTCATCTTGATAGAATGGCCTTCATTCAAAAACCCCATCTGTAAAGTTTCTCGCCGATTTTTCAATCCGTTTTGACGCGAGAACTAGAAACATGATTTTGTGAGCCCCCATAGAGTACTGTGTAAAATTAATATTGGTCGACCAAAATGGAGTACATTTTCACTCATAACTTCCAAACCAAACATCCTCTAGCTCTAAGATTTCACAGGGTAAATGAGAAAAATAGTAGCTTGCTTCTGATTATACCAAAATTTCGACCACTTCCAGTAAAATCTGGGGTTCTGGGGACGAGGCTATTAGCGATCGGGCCATGGACCTTTAACCATTTTGCCATTTACAAACACATCTTCTGCCATTTGGACATTATTTATCATTGTCATCTAATATTGTCATCTACTAATTTATCATTGTCATCTATATTCGTTCTAATAGTCCTGTATAATTATTACTTTAATAATAAGGTCTGTACGGCAAACCCTAATTGTATCCCCATAGGTCTACATTGGGTTGCGGGCCGGCAATATGGATCCCGGCGAAAAATCTTAGTACATTTCAAGAAGCATTATGCATGCAGACGTTTGGTCCACACATATGCCCAATTGCGCAGTCTTAAGGGATTAATGTTAACTAAGCACTTGGGTCTTTAATATCAATGCGATGCTCACGTTTGAAGGAAAACTCGGCAATTTTCATGGCTTATCCAGGATTCTATCGCAGCCGCGGCAAACTGTGTTATATCTCACGAGGGTATCTAGACTATAAACAGACGCCTCCATTGGCACTGACTGTGGAGAAGATGGGCAGGGCATCTGCGTTTCGGCTGTGACAGGCCGCTGATCCCCGTGTCAATTTTCACGTTCGTTAAACATGCTCTTTTGGGCTTAGGTGATTGCGAATATTGCACAGATCTACACAGCAGGGACATCATGATAAAACGGTCACCAATCAACTCCCTGTGCTAAGACAATGACAGCACAGGTTTTAAGCAGTCTAGCTCAGACCTGTAAATATTCTTTACATCGAGACGCAGTTATTGTTTATCATTAAGATTTTCATTAATCGAGTCTTTATGTTAAGACTTAAAAGAATGTAAGCATATTGTACTCTACGTGTTCCAAATTCCTGTTTAAAAAAAAAATGTATTTCCAATGGCGGAGCCTGGGTAGCGCCACTTAACTGTGCCACCGTGCCTGGATGCAACAAAATACAATTTTGCATATGGCGCAACTTTTTATGCAAATTTTTACTGCACAATCCCCGATGGTAAACGAAAGCAGCAGCGACCACATTGATCCAGCGAGACTGCAGCCGAGTGTCGGTACCCATTGGGGTAATATGTCCTGCATTTTTCGGCATGTTACCCTAACAAGTTGACATAGTTACTATTCATAGAATTGCTTCTGTGGCTTTACTACTGTCGTCGCTGGAGGCGTTTAGGAAACTGTAAGTATGTTTACTAAAAAGGCATTTTGAAGAGCATCATAAGTTGGTCCATGTTCCCGGCAGCATCGCCTTCGTAAAGGGTACTTGACCGACCACTAATTTAGATAAGGTATTGGTTTTTTAGCCTATGCCGTGTACTATCGTTGTCACTCACACGGGCGACAGCATTATTTTGAGTAGAACGATGCGCAGCCGAGTTGTTTTAACGCTAAAAATAGTGCTGTAGCCCTGTGATATGTCACAAGATTTAATAGCTCGTTAGTGTAAATAGACCTAATGGGGGAATTCCTCTTTAGCTCTACACTGCGCTCTCGCTTGATACCGAGGAGGTCCCAGTTCGAGTCCCGGTCCCGGTCTTGGCGGGGCTGAGAAATTAGTCGCTGGTATATACCTCGGTGAGGAATAGATTAAGGTTCGTGACAAATTTGGTGACCACGGTGGATCGAAATGACTGCCATTACGTACCTTGATAGATTTTCTAAATTTGTCACAAACCTTAAACTATCTAAATACTCACCGAGATCAGAAAATTTTTTCTCACTCTCGAGACACTAGGACTCGAACCCGGGACCCTCAGTCGAGCGCGCATGCATAGAGAAAGAGGCATTCCCTCATGGTCTATTGACACGAGCTATATAATCTGGTGCATTACTAAACTCCTCGTCCTTACAAGGAACGTCCCGGGCCTTAAACGCCTGCCTCCCTGATACAGTACGTAATGCAGTCATTTCAATAGGGGTTACTTTGACCCACCAAAAAGCACAAAACATTGGGGCACATGTAGTTACGTATCAAACCAAGACTTGTTTGTTACTAATGCAAGGATCAGTGATTTTGCTATTTAAGGTGGCATTTCGTGATTCTAGAACACTTCAGTTTGTTCATGTTTCGCTAGATATCCCTGAAAAAGCTTCTTCCCAAAAGTTCAGTTGATTCTGATCTGCATTTTGGTTTATGAACATGTTCGTATCAAAGTCTCCCATAGACCACTGTACAGTAATTCCTGTCCGTTTACGGCCAAAAAATACAAAATCGCGAATTGTCTTGCCGAGACTATTGAATTTGTACGTTAGATTGGGCACACATACTAGACTTAGCCCCGAGGTTTTCAGATGATATAAAATTTTTTTTTTTTTTTTTTTTAGTAAGTGGGGGGAACGAGGCTGTGGATAACGAAATTCCCCTTTTAAATCAGAAAATCCGAAAAAATCATAAAAATCAGAGTTTGGCCATGTATGTAACAATACGGTATCCCAACATACCCGCAATGGTAGACCAGAAGCAACCTAACTATGGACAAATCTTAAATTTGAGTCAATTAACTGTCCCGACAGACACTTACTAAACACGTATTGATGGAGAATCGTATCTTGGAATAAACTGCCGGCTTTCTTCCTTTTCTGTCATTCAAAGCTGGAAGAAAGTAGCTTATTGAATTCTACAGATTTATCCTTCACTTTCAGCTATTCCTGCAAATGTCAAATATTTTGGACCATTTCTGATAACACTGATAGTGCTCTTTAAGTATTATTACAAGAAAAAAAGTCCATGGAATGCCAAACTTGCCAATCATTGAGTTTATTTTGCACCTTGCTCGCACTGAAATCACTAAGTTTGTCAGTCTATACGCAAGTATTTGGCATTGTGAGCCCCGCATTGGTCATGAATTTTAGTATAGTTTTGTGTTGGCTGGGTTGGGTCCCCGTGTGCATGAGAGGTGCCCCTAGTTACTATTCACAGCCAGTTGGACTAGACATCAAGACATACAAAAAAAGTGAGGGTAGACTGTTGCTACCCCGGCACTTTTTTCCCTAGAGGGAGTTTCAAAAATGGCTGCCAATGCATTAAACCACATATAATGGTGTTTCTTAGCCACTTTATGGGGTGAAAGGCCCCAGTTTGTAGTGTTTTTCTATTTGTTTTTTATGTCAAAATGTTATAGAGCGGTCACCATTCACACTTAATTATCCTTATTGAGGGCGCTTTTCAAAATGGCCGCCAAATGCTATTTAACACCTATAATGATGTTTTAATAGGCCATAAATGTGGTTAAAATGTACAGTTTTCAGTGTTTTTCTATATTTGTTGATTTGTTTTCATAGGTATAGAGTGGTCACATTCCCGAATTAAACGTATTCGTAATGGAGGGCGCTTTCCAAAAATGGGCGGCAAATGCAATTTCGCCACCTCATAATTTTTAATAGCCAAAAATGGGGTGTGTGGAAAATGTCCCATTTGTTCAGTGTTTTGACTCTATATTGGTGGAGTCAAAATGTATTTAGAGCGGTCACATAACCAAGTAAATGTTTCTAATGGGACGATTTTCAAAATGGCCGCCAATGCGAGTTGAAACCTTTATTATATTGATGTTTTAATAGCCACAAAAGGGGTGAAATGGCCCAGCCCATTTTTCAGTGTTCCCTATTTGTTGATTTTTTTTCTCCATCATTCAGTACTTAACATAATTGCGGTTTCATTTTCTCTTTTCTAGAGTTATTTTTTATTGATATAATGATGTTCTAGTCAGGTTTCAGTTCATGGATTTGATGATTGATTTATCCAGTAAATGCTGTATTGTGATATAACAATCCAAGTGCTGATAGAGGGTTGTGCTCGTAGACAGTGCCACCTCGCTGAGGCCAATATGATTGTGTGATTTCCTGATGGACAGCATAATAATAATAATGGCAATCATGCTGTAAGGCATCTCGAAGGAGGAGAGAAGATTTTCCACAAATATGGGAAGGACTCTAGCGGTAAAAACAGCCGTCAAGGTCATGCTACCAATTAAACAACAATCGGATTTACGTCCCTTCCTGTCGAGATATGGGTTGAAATGGTCTAGGTTTTGTAGAGTTTCCTTATTTGTTGAGGTAAAGTGTATAGAAGGGTAGACTCACCAATAAAAAACCAGTCGAGATCCACAGGTTCTGTGTAGCGGTTGCGGAAAGTATGATGTGCATATTAATTAGCAAGCTAGTGACATAGCACCGTGGGAAACTGTTTGGCGTCGTCAGAGCCTAGAGATTGTGTAAAAAAATAACCATAGAGATATTCAATTTTCTCAAACGGTTCTATAGGTTCAGACCCGTTGAGGGGAGTTATCGTTAGAGAAACAAAATTCTGGACATCTGATGTGCAAAAATTTCATAGAACCTCTTTGTTTTGGGGAGATATTCAAGATTATTTTCATTTACACACCATGATCTTGGGCGACGAGAGGCGTTATTGTCTCTCCACGCAGTACCAATTTAGATAAATCGGTTGCAGTGTGCCACAGAATACACCGTGGGTAAATACTTCCGCACCGCCGAGGTATGGGCATCAAATAGTAACATGGAGAAATTCCAGACACTTCTCCATGAGACATCTGCCAAAAAGCAGCTCAAAACTCACTTACCAATGGTAATTCAGGATAGCCGGATGTGTACATTGCTTCTCTTCCTTTGGTGGTTCCATATGATGTTCCCGAGCTTAACTTAGATATAGAAGAGGATGATGTTTGAATCTTCGTCCTCAATTCT
>JAMKCH010001883.1:0-37546 GCA_023653785.1 Ophioderma brevispina
GTGAAATTATAGTAAGAGTGAAATAATGGGTGTACAAAGTCTGTGATGTCAGAAGTCCAAAGGTACAGCAATGCACATTGTATAACAGCTTCGCCTCTAAATGGTGATTTACAATTGCCGCTATGGGTAACTTGACGCTTTGCTATCTATTTCGACGTCACATGGTTAGCAATTTCCATTTCCTCGCTTGTATGTGCACTCACAGAAGGGAGGGTTTCTATTGGCATTCGCCGGTAAATGTGGACACTATTTTTAATGAGCATTTACCTCTCTTATACATCTCTTTTCAGTAAATGGTCCAAATCGAAACCAACACCATGTGTCAAGCACTAGTCCCAGAAGCATGCTGCCCCCAACAGCATGTCGTGATGCAGGGGTTCGTCACTCTGATTGGCCGACACATTTGCTTGAAGTTGAGAATATTGCCGATCTAAAAAGTGTTCCTTTTTTTTGCGCAAATGATTGAATGACCTATTTTATGTAGCAATCTTTGATGTGAAAATACGAAAGGTCTTCGGTTTCTTAGTGTTTTATTGCTTTGCTAAAAACTTGAAAAACACTGATCATTCCATTTGAATGGGGTTTGGCCACCCTTGCACGAAAAAAAATAGGGACAGCGGTCACAAATAGGTCGTCTAATATATGTAAATGGTTCTGAACCATAGGCAGACCCCCCCCCCACACCCACCATCAATCACTGGACCACACACAACCCCATCACAAGTGTAGGCCCTATGCAATACCCCGGCCATAACCCATACCCCCGGCAACACATCTCCACACCCAGGACCACACCCCATACCACTCCCCATACCCGGAGCACACGCATACCCCCAGACCCCAGCCCATACCCTAAACCACACCCCAAACCAACCCCCTACCCCAGACCACAGCCCCTACCCCGACCCACATCCCATAACTCCGGGACCACACCCCATACCCCATACCCCCGAACCATACCCACGGACCATTACCCTCACACCCAAGACAAACACCCCATTCCCGGGCAACACCCTACTTCCAAGCACACAACCCCATATCACCGCACCACACACCCACACCCCGCAATTGTCAGCCCTATGCCATACCCCAGATTACACCCCATACCCCTGACCCACCCCTTAGGGAACATCGCACACCCCGGACAACACCCAACACCCACAGACCCACCCAAAACCACAGACTCACCCCACACCACAGACCACATCCCCATACACCAAGACCACACCAACACCCCCAGACCACACCCAAACCACAGACCACACCCAACACCCACAACCCCATACCGACAGACCACAACCCCATCCCCGCCAGACACACAACCCCATACGCCAGACCACAACCCCATACCGTCCAGACCACAACCCCATACCGCCAGACCACAACCCCATACGGCCAGACCACACCCCATACGCCAGACCACAACCCCATACCGCCAGACCACAACCCCATACACCAGACCACCAACCCCATCCGTCAAACCATACCCCTGACCACACACACCCCAACACGACCATACCCCTGACCAAACCCCATACCCCGACCACACCCCATACCTCTGACCACACCCCATACCCCTGACCACACCCCTACACCTGACCACACCTCATACCTCTGACCATACCCCTGACCACACCCCATACCCTGACCACACCCCATACCCTGACCACACCCCATACCCGACCACACCACATCCATACCCACACAGCACACACACCCACAGACCACACACACCTGGACCATACCCCACGCGCACACACACCACAGACCACACCCACATACCCTGGGCAAACACCCATATTCAAGACACACCCCATACACACCCCAAATCAAACAGATCGAGCCACCAAGTTTCAGCACTGTGTGAGTAAAGATCTCAGATATTTTGGTTCACAAGTGGTCAAATGGAAAATCTGAAAATCGGTCAAATCGCTAATTAATTATGACACAGAGGATTACAATGCATAAATACTGTTGTAAATCGAATCAGTTCGAGAATCTGTAGCCCCCACACCTTCCCACCAAGGTTTCAGCCCTGTGTGACCTACAGATCTCCAGATATTTGCGTTCACAAAAATAGTGTCAATGAAAATCATGAAAATAGTAAAATATGCTAATTAATTATGCAAATTAGGTACTTAGACATGTATATTATTACTGATGTAAATCTAATCAGCTTCGAGAATCTGTAGCACTGCACCCTTCCACCAAGTTTCACCCATGGTACATATAGATCCCAGATGAGTTGTTCACAAGAAATGTCACGCCGACGCCGACGCCACACGAATCATGCCTGCCATAAGGTTTCCTATGGACGACCTAAAAAGGGGTGAATCACTGTCAATTTCTAGACCTGGATTGAGGTGAAATTTCTGAATGATAAAAAGAAAAATAGGCCCTTTCATACTCATTAAATTACAATACTATGGTAAATCGGGTGCCAGATCCAGACAATCTCGAAACACACAAATTAATAACCTCCCATTTTAGATAATGAATCCTGTTATGTATATGCAACAGGAATTTGAAATATTTACTGTTATGAAGAACTACAGGAATTGAACACCCTAACTTCTGTCAAAATATGGTGAGAGTTTGACTTATTCGGTCTATATTAAATACATAATAGAGAATTACAGTTTGAGTAAACCCTTCTTTATCCAAACCAAAACAGACCCAAACTTAGGCCAAGAAAAAAAAAAGATGTTTCAGATAATGTCAACACCTTCAATTTTGTTTAAAATTGTCTTTTAGAGCATTATTTTTAAAGGTTTTGCGCAATGAAAGATTTTTTAACTTTTAAGGTGGAAAAAATGAGAATTTTGCCTGGCCGAAAATTCGTAAAGTGGATTAAAATGCAATTTTTTTTTTTCATCCCGCATTTCGCAATAGAATTTTTCTAAAAAAACCCAAAACGCTTTTGCATTTTCATATTTATTTGAAAAAAAATAAACAGGTTTTTTTTTGCTGATCACATGTGTTGACAACAATCTATGTTGTAAGATTCATTTATGGATCTGTGAGCAATATGCAAGCCATTACTATGTAGATCTGCATTTGCCTACCAATTGGCGACCATAAAAAAAAAAAAACCATTTGCATATACTCAAGTTTATAACAAAATGTAATACCAATTACAAGGTTTTAACAAGTGCTATATATTCCCTCAGGGGGTGGGTAATATCTTGTGGGGGAACATGACATGTCAACACTTTGTGTGTGGTTATAATGAACAGGAAAACGGGGAAATACAACCAACATCAATTTGGACAGCAAAGATAATTTATGTATGTCTTCTTTATAATATATGGGTTGTACAATGATTTATTGTAATATTGTAAGATGATACATCTTTCTTGCCTCTTTTCAAGACACAAATTTGCCCCGCAAACACACTATTGTACGATCAGGTCTATTCCCTGTTTACATCAATCATGATTTTCACATTTGACTTGGTGTTTGAAATTCAATAGTGAAAGGGTGATGAGTTATCCCCCCCCTTAAAAGAAAACAAAGAGGAAAAAAGAAATCCCTCCCTCCTCCCCCACGTCCCCCCCCTTCTTCTTCCTCCTCCGCCTTCTCCCCCTCCCCGCTCTCCCCTTCCCACATCAATTTCCCACTCTCTACCTCTCCCTCTTTTTACCGCCTTCCTATTGTAGTTACCTCCCCTCCTCTCTACCCTTCTTTTTTTCGACTGTGCACCACCTCATTCCTCTGTCTGATCTCTCCCTATCCCAACCCCTGCCTTTTCTGTTCCATTCCGCTTCCCCCTCCCCCTTTTATTCCCCCTCTTCCTTCCACTGTTTTTCCCCCCTCTCCCCTGCCCTTCTCCTACTCTCCTTGTTTTCTTCCACTATCTTGCTCTCTATTCCATACCTGCTATTTGCGGAAATTGAATGGGATTAAGAAATTGCTTCATAATTTACGTATGTTTGTTTTAAATACACACAATCCCATTTGATGATTCTAAGATACATCACAATCGTTGGTGAGTATATTTTAATTGATAACCAACAATGCTACCAAGATATTAAAAACAAAATGCAAAGATTATTTATGGTCTAGAGCAGGGTTCCAAAATATAAAGCTTTCAACAGAATCGGAGTGTGAATGATTTAGGCACTTCAATTCAGTTGTACTGTAGTATAAATTGAAAAATATCAATCAAGTACTAAACTACAATACAGGGTGTCCTTAAAATGTCATCCATAGTATTGGATAGAAGTCTTGCCCTGAAATTCATGCTGATATCAAGGAGACATTGACAAGCAAACTAGTCCATTTTGTACACTGTTGAAAACCTCCCAATAGCTCTTGTATCAATGAACACTTGGGATTGGAAGAGTTATGTCGGTTTCAATAGCCATTGACTTCATAGTGATTGAATGGTCTTTATTTTGCTGGGAGACTCCATTTTTTCAGATTTTGTCATTATTAGACTATTTTTGCCATAAATGGTTTACATCCTTAAATGGATCTACGCTTTGGGTCAGATGATCCTTCGCTATTTTTGCCCATTCTCTCTCCCCCGTGACTAATGTAATGCTACTGACAAATTTTAAAGCTCCCTGTTCCTAGCAAAATTAGGTACATTCTAGAGCTTCATAACATTTGGAGTGTTTTCCCTCACTATATAAGCAAAGCCAATTCCTTATGCTGGATACAGTAGTTGCAACATGAGGTTACAAAAATGTTTCAAAAAGGGCCACTTTTGGGACACCCTGTAAGTAGCAAAGCAAACGCGCTCTTATTCAAAAACTTGTTACCCCCCTCATGTTATCGTACTCCGTTAAAGCATATCTCGTAACATGCTGGAATTATAAATACTGGTTTGGAACTGGCGTCCACAGTAATACTCCTTGGCCTCAAGATTCAGGTGTACCGTAGACAAATATTACAAACAACCCAAAGTAGTACAAATCTTTGGTGTAACGCTATTCGACTCCCATTATGAAGTACACAATCTGAACAGCAAATTCATGTACAGGTACATACAAAATATATTTGTACACTTTATTGGTCCATAAGCATATGGTATGGATGGAGATGATGGCAAGGGTTCAATACCTACATTCAAACTGAACGAAGTCCAACCTGGCAAATTCCACTTCCAAAGCATTAGTGTGCGATCCAGTCTTATATGCATAAAGAGTCTGCATTCTGAATTTTTGAGTGAAGTTAAATTCACACCACAACAATGCTCCCCATAAAGTAATAAGTAAGGGGGCGGGCAACATTTGGAATGGCGTTCCTCTAATTAATGGAGGTAGGTCGACCAAAACTATAGTACATGCAAGAGTTTATTTCTCCATTTCACATGTGATGAGCTTGTCCTTTGGGTGTAGCATTCACAGCAATGTTAATGTAACTTACACAGTTTTTGTGGTGTTAACTTTGCTGTTACCGGGCAAAGCCTACACCCACTGGTGTTTGGCAATGATCATGTATGTAAGGGCGCGTTCCCACTGTGATGTTTGGTACCAGGGACGTGGTAATCGATGTACATTAGAGCCCACTTCCTTGAGTAGTGGGAACGTGGTTTTACGGGTACGAGACCACCTCAGGAAGTGGTACCAAATGCATAGTGGGAACGGGTTTGTACATCGGAAGTGGGACCGATCATGATCCGCCGAAAGCACTGCCTTGGCTGTGAGCAAAGACAAAAAATATCCAAACAAAATCTGTATTGTCTACAGTGAATTACATAATATACCCTGAACATCTTCCTGATTAGTTTCTCTATTTGTATCGTATATAATTAAAGTAGAAAACACGATACTGAGAGTTGTTAGGATAAGAGCAGCGGTGAAACAGCCTTGCTGACGGACATTCATAACCACGTAAAGTCAATGAGGACTTCGGTTTACGATGAATTTTGAAATTGATCCGCACGCCGATTCATACAAATGATCAGAATAGATAGGACGCTGTTCTGTTCAACAGTCAGATGTTTTACATCAACATTTTAGCATGAGCAAAAGAGAGACATTATTTGTTTCCCATTCAAGTATCAACAGAAGAATCAGAGATCAATTTGAAACTAAATTGTGGCATTGGTAGGGAGATTGGTAAACAAAAACCATTCCGGGTAAGTGGGCGAATACTACATCAACGTTGGCCGGATGGGAGTACTATTATCGCGGCATGAGAACGTAATCAATGTGGGCCGAGCCCACTTCGATGTGGACTCGGACCTAGGTCGAGCACACATGTTTACAGTGGGAACAGGCCCTAATATAAACTGGGGGGGCAGAGGAAAAAATAAATTCCTGGATTTCAATCATGGAAAAAAAATAGTTGGTACACTCATGCAATATATTGGAACCATCCCCATGTTCCAACTGAGATCGAGGGGCAAGTAATTGTTCATTAGAAAAGCAGAGTCTTCCCTTTACTATTCCTTCCCACCCCATAATCATGTTGGAGGGACCATGCGAGGCTGCTGACAACTGACCGATCGGATCAACATGCTGGGGGGAGGGGGATCATTTGTCCTAAATCCGACAAAGTGTTCCAAAATTTTTTCCAATGATTGATGTTTTATGACATTTATATTCTTGCACTCCATAGTTTTAGAAAGTATTCTTTGCAATTCCACAACCCTCGACCGTGGGTCTGAGAAGTTGCCTGCCCTTGCGATGAAAGCCCCATTATTTTGGTAGCAAGCATTGACTTGTGTCAGAGGGACATCAAATAATTTTTTGAATAAAATTACAATTTTGTATACAAATCCATCCACTATCATACCGGATAGTTTTGAAGCCCAATCATCTTTGTACACACTATTTTCTACCTTTGACGTAGTCTTAGAAACTGCCATTTTGTACCAGTCAAAATGGGCAATGTTCACTTTGAATATAAAAAATTGCGCCAAATAATAATATCAAAATGGATAACTACTCCTGTGCCTTGTACATGATTAAATGTTATCATACACAAGTACAATACTCCTCAAACAGTATAGATATTAGTGTTGTATAAATACACTTATTAACCACATGGATATTGTAACAATGTTACACTGATACATACAAAAATGGAAACTTTAAAATGTAAAACAGTAATAAATATTTCAGGTGGCACCAAGCACTATACATTGTTTCATTAATATACCAAACAACACTGGCAAGATCCCCCTGACAGGAACATACATCTACATCTAATGGGGTCAAAGGTAATGTGGGGTCACTGGAGTCCATCTGCATGTAGCCCACCACGTCCAGGGTTTGAAACAGAATTAAGAGTGGAAAGTGAAATGTCATAGATTTGACCTTTGACCTACATGCGCTGTGTCTAACTTCAGATGAACTTGTTTGTGGAGATGGGCAAAGCTAAGAAGACAGCATCTTCTACTACTATGGCATAACCCCCATTCTTTGCTTAAAGCCCACAGGGGAAATTTGTTGGTGATATCAATTACAAATATAGACCATTAACAAAATAAAAGCAAGTATCTTTAAATTGTAGGATTTAAAAAAAAAAAAAAAAGGTATTTGAAAAAAAACATGATCAGTTATTGTTGAATAATTGCTAAATACTGTTTTTAACATCCAAAGAGTTTATTTTTTTTTTGCCAGGTGTTTCTATAATTTGATGAAGTTTACCTGACAGGTTATGAATTCAGCAACCGTGACAGAACAAAACCTGTATAGGTTGTGGACTTCACAGTGTTCCGGAAACCTGATAGGTGAAGGAACAACTGCTTTTGCCAGAGTTTGAGTGTATGAAATATAAAGGTAGGATTAAACCTATGGTGCTTCGATAAGTTTGTTGCAAAATTAATGGGGTATAGGTCTGGTGATTAAATTGGTTTACGTTTTATTTTTCCTAAATATATGCATTTTTAATATTGCAATCAAATTGTTAATGTGTAAGCGCTAAAGGCTTTGGCATGAAATACAAAACTGCTTACAAAAATATATTGGTATCCCATCATCATTTTATTTTAAGGAAGAAATTACTAAATTATTCTTCATCTGTTTTTAAATATTACTGTGAAAGGGCCCCAAGTAAGCTAATGTTTCTCCGTCATGATTTTAGCATAGCCGTATACAATTATAAAGAGAAAAGAATTTCAGAGTTCTCAAACATACCACCTTAACCTTATTTATAATACAGTAGTACAAAAATGATATCATAAATACACAACACTAACAACACAGGTTAATAATGATGAAGAATAAAGTTGGAGCTGCATGATTACAAAAAAAAAAAGTTTCTGGCACATCTTATTTGAAGTCATGTTTCGTCAGCCCACAAAAAATATTATTATGTATAGCAACCAAAAGACACAATATTGACGTGCTTTAAATGCCGAATTGTTGGGTATGTTACATTATATGTTTGCCACAGTCAGTAGGGTAACAGAGAAAAATCTGGCGTGGGAGTGACGTGAGGGGTGGTGGAAGTGAATTTCTGAGGAGAGATCTAAATGTTGCCACCCAAAATGGAACGATGTATTTTTTAGGGGATGCTCAGTTTGTTTGCCAAGAGTGCACACTGGCCTGCATTTCCCGAGTAGTTTGGTATAGTTCGCACGCAGTAGTCTTTGACCACCACCCATGCCTCAGGAGCAGGTCTCCATCATAACCTCAAAACGCGCAGCTATTATTTTTTCTTACTTTTTTTGGACTAGAATTTTTCCCTCTCACTGAAAAATAATGAAAATTTTAGATATTTTCAAAGAAGCAGTAGCGAGATTCAAAACCCGAGACCAACGGTATCATGAGGTTAACTACCTAGACACAAGACCAGCAAGGATTGGTGGGCCAGATTTGCAATTCTAATCCTTGATAACCATTTACGGAATAATCGCTTACTGCGATTGTGGTCAGCACTCAATTATAATGAATTGCTCCGCTCTGGAACGGTTGCCAAAACCTATGTCAGGAGCATGAGTGGTGTCAAAATCTCCACTTGCGTATAGTTCTGCTGCTTGGTTGATCAATCAATCAAGGATTGATGGATCAATACTGATGGGATCAATCACAAATGCATTTCTGAAAAGTGTACCAACCTACGTATAAAACCTTGCATAGGACAAAATTACTGGTTTCTTTTTAGGAGTGAAAGATAATTACCAAATAAAACACACTAAGGTCCAATAGGTAGAATGATTTTCTTTGACCCATATTGAAGTCACTTCACAACAAGAACAGACTTTTAAATCATATCAACACTTCCTTCAGGCTAACATTTTGTATTGAACTGGGTGAATTGTGTGCATCAGGGTTCCCATTCTCAGACCAAAGTGCATTAGGGAGTGGTGAACACCTGTTTTGGGGTACACAGAACTAGTTTACTTAAAGGCTGACTCAAAGATTTTCCGATGAGAGCGCAACTCAATTTTCAAACAAATCGTTGTGTTTGCATTATACATAATGCTTGTCCATATATAACCACTGTGTGAAAGAACAAGCTCAAACGAAGTCCGTCCTCTAGAAAATCACAACTTGTTCTAAATCCGGATCCGGGATTTTGTTATACACGGTATCTATGGCACTGTTATTACGTATAAATGTTTACTGCATCAAAACGTAAAATCCGATTCTCTCTAACTTTGAATTAAGCATTTTAGGTGATATCTTTAGTTCTAGATTACTATTTTAATTACTACACAAAAAAGGATATTTCAAAATCTCTGGTCACCTTTGTAACCACCTTTACTAGTAAGATTGTCGTCAAGAAGCATTGACAGCACTGAATTCTACCAACCACCTGATTACCACCTGTTCTTGTTGGAAAATGAGTTTGTGACCTCAATTTTGGTGTACTGTGTAGCAAATTTCTTTGTGAGGGTGTAACTTTGTTTGAGTAACTTCAGAATTATGAATTTAAAAACCAGTGAAATATGTTGACCCATTAAGGTTAATGTTAGCTGTTTACACAGCAACTTTATATACCAACTGCAAAGACTGGTTCACATTAAAAAAAATTGATGAAAAAGCACACTGCCTAAATTATTCCTGCATGAACTGTTCGGTATAACAATTTAACTCAAGTTTCTCATACACAGCATTATGTTAATGACATGCATAATATTTAAAAAAAAGATGCCCACTTTTTAAAACTAAGTTGCCCATGTTAAATAATGTGGTTTTAACATACTTAACTTCAACCAAATTGATAGTGGTGTTTAATTTAGAAAAATATCATTGATAGTGGCTCTAAGTCCAGGAACTATAACTGCATACTTGTAGATATACAATGTTTATATGGGTCTCCCCCCCCCCCCCCCCCTCTCCCCCCCCATACATTGTATACTTGGGAAAAACCAATATTAATAAGAGTCCAAACATGTGTTCCACCACAAATGTTAGGTGTAATTACTTGGGTAACTAGTTGGTCATGAAATGGTCTCTATATGTACATTATATATTAGACAGAACATTCAGAAAAAAAATGTGAAGAAAGAATCCACCAAAATTTGTGGTTGAATCAAAACATGTGGAACTCGTATTGATATTGTTTTCCAGTATACAATGTAGGAGGACCAATTATAAAAAGTGTTATATCATACAAGTATGAGTTATAGTTATACTTAAAGCCAATCAATGATTATTTCTAAATGTAAACACCACTATCAAGTTGGTGACGTTAAGTATGTTAAAACAACATTATTTAAACATGGGCAACTTAGTTTAAAAAGGGGACATTTTTTTTTTAAATATTTATGCTGTCATTAACAGTATGCTGTGGTAGTGAGCAAATGAGTTAAATGGTTTTTACCGATACAGTGCATAGCAGGATAAGTTAGCGTGTGTATTTTTACCCATTTTTTGTGAACAGTCTTGAGTGGTATAATTTGCTGTGAAAACAGCTACACATTACATTATGGGTCCAAACATATTTTCACTGGTTTTTAATTTATAATTCTGAAGTTACTCAAACAAAGTTAAAACCCTCACAAGAAATTTGCTACACAGTACACCAATTCATCACAAACTCATTTCACACAGAACAGGTGTTAAGTCAGAAGTGGTTGGTAGAATCAGTTTGCTGTCATCTCTTGACACAATCTTACTCGTATAAGTGTTTAAAGGATGACTCAGAGATTTTGAAATATAATCTTGTTTGTGTAGTAATTATTAAAAATAGTATCTAGAACTAAAGATATCACCTAAAATGGCTTAATTCCAAGTTAGAGATGAATCGGTTTAGTGTTGATGCAGTAAACACATTTATGCACAGTATAAGTGCCATAGGGATCGTGTATAACAAAATTTCCTGGATACGGGAATTTTAGAACAAAGTTGTGATTGTCTATTTGAAGGACTTCGTTTGAGCTTAGTTATTTCCACAGTGGTTAGTATATGGACAAGCAGTATGTATATGCAAAAAACCCGCTTTGTTTGAAAATGAGTGCGCTCTCATCGGAAAATCTTTGAGTCAGCCTTTAAGAACACTAATTCTGGTACCCCTAAAACGGTGTTCAACCAATCCATAATGCACTTTGGCTGAGATGGGAACCCCTGCGGGACACACAAAATGCACCCAGTTCAATACATAAAAATGTTAGACTGAAGGAAGTTTTTGATATGATTTAAAGTCTGTTCTTGTTGTGACGTGACTTCAATAATGTGTTCAAAGAAAATTCAATTACCTTATTGACCTTAGTGTGTTTTTATTTGTATTATCTTTACTCTGAAACCAGTTTGTCTATGCAAGGTTGTTATACGTAGGTGGTACACTTTCAGAAATGCATTTATTGATTTGATCATCAAGTTAGTTGATCAATCAATCATTGATTGCTGATCAACCAAGCAGCAGAACTATACCGCAAGTGTGAGATTTGACCACCACTCATGCCCTGGAGCATAAGTTGTGCAAACCGTTCCAGAGCGGAGAGCAATGCATTATAGTGAGTGCTGACCACAATAGAGTAGCGATTTTTCCGTAATGTATCAAGGATTAAGATTGCAAATCTGGCACACCAATCCTCGCTGGGTCTTGTGGCTAGGTAGGTTAACCTCATGATACAATGGTCTCGGGTTTGAATCTCGCTAATGTTCTTTTAAAATTATAAAATTTTCAGTATGTTTCAGGTGTTGAGGGAAAATTAAGTCCAAAAAAAGATAAGAAAAAATAATGCTGCCTTTTGAGGTTAGTGAGGGAGACCTGCTCCTGGCGCATTGGTGGTGGTGGTCGTCAAGACTACTGCGTTCAGAACTATACAAAAATATTCTAAAATGCACGCCATGTGGTTGCCACTCTTGCGAAAAACAAACTGGAGCTCATACCATAAAAAATACAATCGTTCCCATTTTGGTGGCAACATTTAGGATCTCCCCAAGAAATTCACTTCCATCCACCCCCACTCACCCACCCGAATGTTTCTCTGGTACCACTACTGAATGTAGCAAAAACATTATAATGAAATCACCACAATTCTGCATTTAAAAGCAACTTCAATAATTGTTCATTGTGGGGGTGCTATACGAAATAATATATTTTGTGTGACGAACATGCCTTCAAATAAGAGTGTGCCAAGATAGAAACTTTTTTTTTGTAAGATGCAGCTTCCAACTTTAATTTCTTAATCAGTTTTTACCTGGGTTTGTTAAAGTGTTGTGAATTTATGAATCATTTTGTACACTGTATTTTATGAAAATACAGTTAAGGTGGATGTTGGAGACTCTGAAATTTCTTTTCTCTTTATAATTGTATTACGGCATATGCTAAAACATGATGAAGAAACAGTATCTTACTTGGGGGGCCCTTTCACAGTTTAATATCTTAAAAAACAGATGATAATGAATGAGAATTTCTTCCTATAAAATAAAAAGAGGATGGGATAACACAAATTAATATTTTAAGCAGTTTTGTATTTCATGCCACATTGACGTTGTGTAAACATTTACCAATTTGATTGAAATATTGAAAAATGCAATATTAGGAAGGAAAAATTAAAACTTAAATCCATATTTATATACCAGACCAGACCCCATTAATTTTCAACAA
Source organism: Ophioderma brevispina (assembly GCA_023653785.1). Taxonomy (NCBI): domain Eukaryota; kingdom Metazoa; phylum Echinodermata; class Ophiuroidea; order Amphilepidida; family Ophiodermatidae; genus Ophioderma; species Ophioderma brevispina. Next base: position 12,961 of record JAMKCH010001883.1, read on the forward strand.
ACCACTAGCGAAGGAACCATAGGTGTAAGCCACATTTATATTTCATTAAACTCAAACTCTGGCAAAGATAGTTCCGTAACTGACCAGGTTTCGGAAAAACTGTGAATTCAAACAACCTATACAGGTTTGTTCGTCAAGGTTTGCTGAATTCATAAACCTGGTCGTAAACTTCATACAAATTTATAGAAACACCTGGCAAAAAAAAAAAAAAAATATTTAAAACTCTTTGGATGTTAAAAACACGTATTAGCAATTAGTCAACAATAATGAATCATGTTTTTTTTTCAAAATAACTTATCACAATTTAAAGATACGTGCTTTTATTTTGTTAATGGTCTATATTTGTATTTGATATCACCATTTCCCTGGTGCTTAGCAGAAGGGGGGTGGGTTTATGCCATTAGTAGTAGAAGATTCTGTCTTACATTAGTAGCTTTGCCCACTCACAAACAAGTTAATCTGGGTGGACACAGAGCAGTAGGTCAAAGGTCAAATCTATGAAAAAAATTTCACATTTCCAATCTAATTCTGTTTCACACTACTTGGTTTTTTTTTTTGTGGGAGACATGCAGATTGACCTACAGTGACCCCCACAGGACCGTGGACCCCATTTAGATGTAGCTAGTATGTTGCTGTAGGGGATCTGGCAAGTGTTTTTGGTATATTATGAAACATGTTATGTCTATGGTGCCAATGAAAATTATTACTGTTATTTTAAGTTTGTCCATTTTGTATGTATCAGTGTAAACATGTTACAAGATCCAGTTGTATTCATAAGTGTATTTTACAACACTAATATCTATACTGGGTGAGGTATGTATTGTGTATGATAACATTTAATCATGTACAAGGCACAGGAGTAGACTATAATCACATTGTGATATTATTATTTGCAATTTTTTATATATTCAAAGTGACATGCCATTTTGACTGGTACAAAAATGCAGTTTCTAAGACTAAGTCAAAGGTAGAAGGAAATGAAAATAGAAAATAAGTGGTACAAAGATGATTGGGCTTCAAAACCTATCAGGTATGATAGTGGATGGATTTTGTAGACAAAATTGTAAATTTATGTCAACAAAAGTTATTGATGTCCCTCTGACATCAAGGACGATCAGATGCTTGTACCAAAAGAATGGGGTTCATCCAAGGGAAGGCAGAACTCAGACCACAGGCGCGGAGGTTGGAATTGCAAAGAATACTTCAAAATATGGAGCAAGAATAAAAATGGCATAAAAACCACAATCAGTGGAAAAAATGTTGGAAACTAACTTAAAACTTGTTTGTTTTTAAAAAAAATTATCCCCTCTCCCCCAAGGCATTGTTGATCCGATCGAGTCATGCTTTGTCAGCCAGCCTCGCATGGTCCCCCAACATTGATTGATGGGGGTGGGGAAGGATATAGTAAAGGGGAAGACATCTGCTTTCTACTGAACCAAGACTTGCCCAATTCCGATCTCAGTTGTTGAACTGGGGGATGGTTCCAATATGATTGCATTGATTGTACCAACTATTTTTTTCCATGGGATTGATCAGGAATGAATTTATTTTCTCTATGCTCCCCCAGTTATATTAGGTCGTGTTCCCACTATAAACATGTGCTCGGACCTGATCGAGTCCACATCGAAGTGGGCTCGGCCCACATTGATTTCCCATTCTCACTGCCGCGATATAGTCCTCCCTCCGTGCCAACGTGATGTAGTATCGGGCCCATTTACCCGGTGTTGTTGGTTTACCAATGCTACCGCCAATTTTGCCACTAGTTTTATTTTGCAAAAATTGATCTGCTGTATTCCTTCTGTTGATACTTGAATGGAAACAAAGAGGATTGATTTTTCTCTGCTTGAAAAGTTGATGTAAAACATGATGATGTTGTAAAAGAAACAGCGTTCCTAACGATTCTGCTCATTTGAGGAATCGGCGTGACCGATCAATTTTTTAAAGATTCATCGTACACCCGGAAGTCTCTCATTGACTGTAAGTGGTTTTTTATGCATGCTCCGTCCCAGCCAGCTGTTTTCATCACTGCTCTTATCGCTAACAAATCTCAAGTATCGGTTTTTACTTAATTTATACGATACAAATAGAGAAACTAATAAGGAAGATGGTCAGGGGTATATTATGTGAATTCAATGTAGACAATACAATTTTGTTTGTGATATTTTGGCTTGCTCACAGCAAGCAGTGATTTCGGCGGTGATAAGTGAGCCGGGACCACTTCCGATTACAAGCGCGTTCCCACTATGCATTTGGTACCACGGCCTGAGGTGTGGTCTCGGACACGTATAAAAACGTTAACCACTACGCAAGGAAGTGGCTCGATGTAGCATCGAGTACCACGTACTGGTACCAAAATCATAGTGGGAACGCGCCCTAAATAACAGGATCAGCCAAACACCAGTGGTAGGCTTTGCCCGGTAACAGCAAAGTTAACTAACCACAGAAAAATGTGTAAGTTACATTAACATTTCTGTGAATGCGTACACCCAAAGGACAAGCGTCATCACATGTGAACTGGAGAAATTTAAACTATTGCAGTACTATAGTTTGGTTCCGGACTACCTCCAGAAGTAATTAGAGAACGCCATTCCCAAGATGTGCCGCCCTTATTAAATTATTAACTTTATGGGGAAGCATTGTTGTGTGGATTTACTCACTCAAAAATATCAGAATGCAGACTATTAGGCATATAAGGACTGGAATCGCACACATGCTGTAAGTGGAATTGCCAGGTTGGACTTACTTCAGTTGGAATGTAGGGATTGAACACTTGCCAGTCATCTCCATCCATAAAACCTATGCTATGGACCATAAAGTGACAAATATATTTGTATTGACCTGTACTAGAAACTGTTACAGATTGTGTACTTATAATGGGAGTGTAGAGATCGCGTTCAGCATAAGAGGGTTTTGTACTAAACTTGGGTTTGTGTTTGTATATTTGGTTACGGTAAACCTGATCTGATTGCCAGGAGTATACTGTGACGCCACGTTCCAAACCAGTTATTTATAATAAGCATTGTTTACGAGATATGCTTTATATCGTAGTACGAACATGTAAGCGTACAATTTTTGAAGACGCGTTTTGGCTTTGCACTACAGGGTTATTGGTCCCAGAAAATGGCCCATTTTGAAAACACTTTTGAACCTCAGTGTGTGCAACTACTGTATCCAGCATAAGGGACTTGGCTTTGCTTTATAGTTAAGGGAACAATCCCAAATGTGATGAAGTGTGAAGCTCTAGAATGTACCTAATTGTGCTGGGAACAGAGGAGCTTGAAATTTGGCAGTAACATTACATTAGTCAAGGGGAGCGAGAGAAGTGGGCAGAAATATCGAAGGATCATTGACACAACGAGTAGATCCACTTAAGATGTAAACCATTATGGCAAAATGAGATCTGAGTATGACAAAATCTGAAAAAAAATGGAGATCTCCAGCAAACTAAAGACAATTGCAATCACTATTGATGTCAATGGCTAGTGTGAAACAGACATACCATTTCAATCCCAAGTGTTCATTGATACATAGAGCTAATGGGGGGTTTTAAAAAGTGGACAAAATGGAGCGAGTTTGTTTGTCAAGTCTCCTAGATATCTAGCATGAATTTCAGTGTGCAAGACTTCTATTCCTAATACTAGATGAGCATTTTAAGGGGACACCCTGAATTTGGATGTTTAGTAATGTGATTGATATTTTTCAGTTATACTACAGCATAAAATGAATGAAGTTGCAAAATCATCCACACTTCCGATTCGTATTGAAAGCTCTATAGATTTCAGAACCCTGCTCGAGACCAAAAAAAAGGTTGCTTTGTTTTTAAATAGTGGTAGCATTCTTGGTTACAATTAAATATACTCACCAACGATGTGTGATGTGATCTTAGAATCAATACAAATGGAGGTGTGTGTATTTAAAAACAAACATACGTAAATTATGAAGCAATTTCTTAATCTCCATATCAAATTTCCTGGTGTGTAAGAGGGGGTTTATATTTAAGGGGGGGGGGGGAGAAACTCATTCAACCTTTCCACTATTGAATTCAAACACAAAGTCAAATGTGGAATCATTGATTGATTGTAAACAGGGAATAGACCTGATCGTACAAAACAAATAGTGTGTTTTCGGGGGGAACAGAAATTGTTTGCTGTCCTTGAAAGAGGCAAGAAGAGTAGCATCTACAAGATTACAATTAAATCTTTTGTACCAATATATATAAAAAACATACTATAAAATGTATCTTTGCTGCCCATTGATGTTGGTTGTATTCCCCGTTTTCCTGTTCATTATAACCCACAACACAAAGTGTACATGGTCATGTTTTTCCCCAAGATTATTTACCCACCCATGAGGGGAATATATAGCACTTGTTAAAACCTTGTAATGGTATTAAATTGTTACATGCGTATGCAAAGTGTTTTTATTTTCTCCCCATTGGTAGGGCAAATGCAGATCTACATAGTAATGGCTTGCATAATGCTCAACAGATCCATAATGAACTTACAACTAGATTGTTGTCACACAGTGATCAGCACCCAAAAAAAAAGGTTTGTATCAGAATTAAATATGAAAATATGACAAAATCGTTTTTGGGGTTTTGTTTGAAATAATTCTATTGCCGAAATGCGGGAATTTATAAAAAAAAAAAAATTGCATTTTAATCCACTTTACAATTTTTCGGCCAGGCAAATTCTCATTTTTTTCACCTTGAAAATTTAAAAAAAAAAAAAAAAAAAAAAAAAAAAAAAAAAAAAAAAAAAAAAAAAAAAGACCAAATTTTAAACAAAATGCCGCACGGGCTTCTGAAACAAGCTTTTTTGTTTTTGGCATAAGTTTTGTCTGGTTTGGTTTGGATAAAGAAAAAGGGTTTACTCAAAAACTGTATTCGCTAATTTAATGTTTTTTATATAGAGACCGAATAAGTCAAACTGCACACATATTTCGACAGCAATAGGGTGTTCAATTCCTGTAAGTTTTCATAACAGAAATAGCTAAAATTCTGTGGAAGAAAACCTAACAAGTAGTCATTATCTAAACTGGGAGGTTTATATTAATTTTGTGTGTTCAGATTGGTCTGGATTATGGCACCCGGATTTATATTTTTTAACCGACGTTTGTAATTTAATGAGTATGAAAGGTCCTATTTTCTTTTTATAATTTCAGGTTCAACTCGAAATCCAGGTCATGAGAAATTGACAAGTGATTCACCCCTTTTAGGTCGTCCGATAGCAAAGACCTTATTTCCGCGGCAGCATGATTCGATGTGGCGTCGGCGCGGCGTGCGCATTTCTTGGAACAACATATCTGGAGATCTATATGTCCACACAGGGCTGAAACTTGGGGGAAGGGTTTTCCCATTGCTACAGATTCTCGAAATGATTAGATTTACATCAGTATTATACATTCTAAGTACCTTAATTTGCATAATTAATTTAGCATATTTTACCTCTTTTCATGATTTTATTGACACTTTTTTGTGAACAAAATATCTGGAGATATGTAGTCACACAGGGCTGAATGAAACTGGGTGGAGGGTGTGGGGTACAGATCTCGAAACTGATTCGATTACAACAGTATATATATGTATCTTAAGTACCATTTGCATAATATAATTACTATTTGAACCTATTTTCTATGATTTTCATTGACACTTGTGAACAAAATTTCTGGAGATCTGTAAGTCACACAGTGCTGAAACTTGGTGGCTCGATCTGATCTGATTTGATTTGGGGGTGGTATGGGGTGTGGTCTTGGAGATATGGGTGTTGCCCAGGGGTATGGGGTGTGTGGTCTGTGGGTGTTGTCGGTGGGTATGGTCCATGTGTGTGTGGTCTGTGGGTGGTTTGCTGTGGGGTATGGATGGGGTGTGGTCAGGGGTATGGGGTGTTGGGGTCAGGGGTTAGGGGTGTGGATGTGGTCAGGGGTATGGGGTGTGGTCAGGGGTATGGTCAGAGGTATGGAGGTGTGGTCAGGGTATCGGGTTGGTCAGGGGTTATGGGGTGTGGTCAGGAGAGGTTAATGGGGTGTGGTCAGGGGTATGGGGTTTGTGGTACAGGGGTGGGTAGGGTATGGGGTGTGGTGGTCAGGGGTTCTATGGTCTGGCGGTAGGTATTTGGGGTTGTGGTTTTGGTGGTTGGGGTGTGTCGTGGTCTGGAGGTATGGGGTTGTGGTCTGGCACGGTATGGGTGGTGGTATGGAGGTTTATGGGGTTGTGTATGGAGGTATGGGGTTGTGGTGGCGGTATGGGTGTGGTCTGGCGGTATGGGTTGTGGTCTGGCGTATGGGTTATGGGGTTGTGGTCTTTGGTATGGGGTTTGGTTGTTGGGGGTGGTAGTGTGTGTGGGGGATGGTATGGGGTGTTGGGGGTGCGGGTGTGGTATGGGGTGTGGTTGGGTGGGTCTTGGGTGTTGGGTGTGGTTGTGGGTGTGGGTTGTGGTGTCTGGGGTGTTGGGTGTGGTACGGGGTGGTGCTCCGGGTGGTGTTCTGTGTGGCGCGCATGTATTACATAGGGGTGTGGTCTGGAGGTTAGGGTTGGGGGGTAGTTTGGGTATTGAATAGGGCTGACAAATTGCGAGGGTGTGGTGTGTGTTCGGTGTATGGGGGTGTGGGCTTGGAAGTATGGGTGTGCCCAGGGAATGGGGTGTGAATGGGGTGTCGTCTGTGGGTGTCGTGTGAGGGTATGCGTAAGTGGTATGGTTAAGAGATATGGGGTGTGTGGTAAGGGTTTGGGGTGTGGGTCGGGGTAGGGGCTGTGGTCTGTGGGGTAGGGGGTGTGGTTTGGGGGTTGTGGTCAGTGGGTAGGGGTGTGGTCTGGGGGGTGGGTAGGAGGGTGCTTGGATCCGGGGTATGGGGATGTGGTATGGGGTGTGGTCCTGGGGTGTGGAGATGTGGGTCCGGGGGGTATGGGGTCATGCCGGGGGGACCCATAGGGGTGGGGGTGGTATTGAATAGGGATGACACTACTTGTGATGGTGTTGTTGTGTGTCCAGTTGCATATGGGGTGTGGTCTTCTATGGTCGAGACCATACATATATTAACGCACCTATTTGGAGACAGCTTTCTGTCCCTATTTTTTTTTGCAAGGGTGGCCAAAACCCCCATTCAATTACATGATCAGTGTTTTATCAAGTTTTTAGCAAAGCAATAAAACACTAGAACCGAAGACCTTTCGTATTTTCACATCAAAAAGATTGCTACATTAAAAATTAGTAATTAAAATACATTTGCCAAAAAAAAAAGGAACACTTTAGATCGGCAAATATCTCAATTAAGCAAAGTGTCGGGCCAATCAGAGAGTGACGAAACCACCTGCGCATCACGACATGCCTGTTGGGGTCAGCATGCTTCTGGGACTAGTGCTTGGACACATAAGGTTGTGTTTATATTGGACCATTCCATTTACGGAAAAAGAGGATGGATAAGAGATTAAATGGCTCCTTACGAAAAATAGCGGCAACATTTACCGGCGAATGCCAATAGAAACACACTCCCTTCTGTGAGTGACACCATACAAGCGAGGAAGGAGGAGGAGGAAGGGGAGGGGAAATTGAAATTGCTAACCATGTGACAGCGAAAATGAGATAGCAAAGCGTTCAAAAAAGTACCCATGCGGCAATTGTAAAATCACCATTTAGAGGCGAAGCTGTATGCTGTTATACCAAATGTGCATTGCTTGTACCTGGACTTTCTGACATTCACAGACATTTACACCATTATTTCACTATTACTATTAATTTCACAAAAATGTTTCAATTGACATTTATTTAACAAAATCGCATGGCCCACCATTTTATTGAACAAGGCCACCCCAGAATGATATAGAACTCCAGTGTACGACCTTTGGCTTGGCAAAAGGTGTGTGGACGGAGTGGATAGGCAGTGCCAGTGATGTTTTACCGGTGTGTAAACAGCGCCCAATCGAACCAAATGGCCGTTATCCCACCTTTTCCTCGCTCTTTGCGGGTAATGTTTACCGGTAAAATGCAGGATCTTTAATAGAAACACGCCTATATAGGCACGTAACATGTGGCTGTAAAGGATGGATGTGTTGAACGACTGAATAACCAAATTAGCCAATAGAAGTGGCAAATTAATTCGGGCCTACATATATACATGTGCTTTGCGACTTCCACACGCTGTCTTTGTGCTTTATTACTATAATTAATGGTATATATTATATATATATTGCTGTATTGTTATTGTATGAGAAGTATTTTTGTATTGTTTGTATGCCTTTGCAGGCATGGATGACCATGAGAGTATTAAATGCTGCCAGTGTGCAGCTTATTCAACTAATAGTGTGGTTGTCTGTGTTTGGTTATTTAGATGGAAGACTACTTTGAGCGCTGTATACTGACCGGTTGGGAAGTTTCCCCCTGTGGCTCGAAAAAACGGGACGATGGACCAAAAATATGCCTTTTATCACTCTTTTGAGAAATTTCAGTCTAAATTTGGGCAAAATTAAAGTAAATCTGGTGATTTTTTGCGTACTACGTGCGCATTTCGTCAAGTTCAGCCTTGCAGCAAATCACTGGGATTTAAGAATTTTGCCCCTTTTGTGGAACAAACTTGGAATTGTTCACCCTCTGGAATCGGCTGCCTCGTATGCCACTGTATTAAGTGCCTCAGTGTTTGTGCAAAGCAATAAGGCAATTAGGTATACAATCATTAGTTTAAAAAAAAACTTTAGTGCAAAAATGTGCAAGCAAGCAGCTAAAAAAAATGGCCTCTTGGCGCATGTATGGAAAATTAAGTTTTTTCCTTAATTCTGAACCGATCCATATTTTTTCAGATTTTTCAGTAATTTTTCTCTGGATAGTATTATGGTCCATATTGCATGGAAAAATTTGCTCTTTAAAACGGGGGTGGCTGGATGTTACCTCAACTCGTAGCAATCGCCCTTACTCATCCTTTCATTCGCCCAATTCAGGCATCCTCATCCTCAAACAAACCCTCTTCTCCTACTCTGCTTGCTTCTTCCATATCTTTTTGGTGTCCCCTCCTCAACCAACCCACCGCAAAACCAAAAGCCCTTAAAACAAGTTCGTCATCCTTCCTCAGCGTGTGCCCATATACCAAAGCCAACCGGTTCAACTGCTTTTCCAAACCCAACATCTGAATCAAGTCATCAGTCTTCTTATGATCCAACAATTCACAACTGCCACATTGCTCTCATAATTGTCGTTCTGTCCTCAAAATCCACTTCTCATTTTGCTCGACCATGTCTCACTCCCATACAGCATCCCGATCTCACGCAACTCTAGTAATTCTTTCATCTTCAAAGGAAATATTTCCCCATTCCCTAAAACTTCACCACCCGACAATACCTCTATGTCACAGCTGCATAGCATTCCACCACCCCCACTAATCTGACCCCCAGGTCGGTGTACTCTTCACCGATTCACTCATCGCATCAACTTTCCACAGGTCACCATCCCTCTAGCTCTTTTCTTGCTTCTCCCCACACTTAAAATTCTCTTGCCAAAATGGGGTCACACTCTTCATCTTTGTGCATCCATGGATCCATTTCCCACACCACCATGAATTTTCTTTTACCCTCTTCCCACATGTCGCATGGGTCTACCTTACACCACACCCATCCACCCAAATCACGTCACTTTGTCTACCTTCAGACCCTTACTCTTACCCTAGTGATGTGGATAAATAACCAATCATTTAAAATTATTTTTAAAGGGGCATTGGTGATCAACAGTCTCGTCCCCCGACTACCTCAAAAATATTGTGTGATTTTGATTTTTTATATCATCTGAGCCTTTGGCCTAAGTAAGCATTAATGCCTTATCTTACGTGCAGTGGGATCTGCTCTTGAAGAAAGTTCATAATTTTGTATTCAGTCAACAACACAGTGGCCTACAGGGCAGTGTGATACAAACATTTGCGAATAACAGTGAAATGCATGTCAGAATCAGCATGAAATTTGGAAATAACCTTTTCGTTCGGATTTTTAGGCGGGCCGGAGTATATATTGAACAACAAAAAGTAGGTACTAGGATCATGAAAATGCACCGTAAATAATAAAAAGTTATGGTAGTACAGAACATTTCATTGGTATAATAGGGAAAATTTATGTTTTTAGTTAGTTTAAATTATGATTATCTCTATATAATCTACCTCATACTTCAGAGACTGTTTCACCACAGAATTGTCAAAACACTTTTTTGTAATCAGGCCTTTGTGTGTTTAATTTGTTGCTCCGTCAGTCACAAGTACAACTAGATATGTCTACAGATCTGAACACAGTCGAGGGTACTCAGGACCAGAAGTGAACCATTAATGACCTTGACCCCTGTGACTTATGAACTGTTGTGAAGGATTCAACTGTTTCGTATGCATGGTCACGTACCATTGCAATTTATTCTGTCGAGGGTAGCGTATTTGTAAAAATGAACTTTTGACCCGTGACCCAGATGACTTGATCAAAATTTCATTAAGTATATGTTGTAGGGGTGTCAAACTACACCACATCATGAGTCACGTGATATACTATTGAATCTGTAGAAGTAGGGTGATTGAAGTGTACATAATTGACCTTTGACCCTACAACCATGGGTCAGTGATGGGTCATTAATGACTTTTATTGACCTTCAGCAATGTACTACAGGATGGGATAAAAAGATTTTAGATTTGACCTTGTTTTAATTTACACACAGTAAAGGAAGTTGACCTTAGTGACCCCAGATGACCTTTGATCAAAATGTCATTAAATAACTTTGTGGGGGATGTCAAGCGGGATATATACATGAGTCACATGATTTCATACTATGAAGAAAAGTAGTGATTTGAAGTGTAACGTAATTGGATGTATTTTGACCTCTGACCTCTAAATCATGTGTCAATGACAAAGGTCATAATTGACTTTTTTGTAGTGTTGATCAAGTCCTACAAGATGACAGCATAATTTGATGATTGAGCTAATTCTAGATTTTTGGCATGGTTAACGTTGTTGAACCCTGTGATCCTATCGTGACCTTTGACACCAATCGGTCATGTTTAAAAGTTTCGGTGCATGTACTTGTCTTGTGGACCAGTTTTGGTCAATATGGACTGTTGCCATCCGAGATATTAGCATGTTGACAGAAGAAAGAAGAAGAAAGAAACCATACAGAAGAAAGACACAGTCGGTTACTCGCTGTGTAATTAAATTTGCATTTGGCAAACAAAATTAGGATTTTCATTTAGATCTGCTAACATTTTTAATGGATAGAGAATCCACAAGCAATTGAAAAGTAGTTAATAAAGAACTTAAAATAACCACTTTGGTGTTCAGAAGTTTATATTTTTTTATTTGCCTGAACTTAGAGGTGTGTAGAGGGTAATATTTCTATTATTGCTCATCCACAAGTCATATATGGGCCCATTCTTTGGGAATCGCACATGTGACCGAACTTTGTTTTTTCCCCGACAAAACAACTAATCTAGCGAAAATCAGGCGCAGATCCAGGGATGGGGCGCGCGCCTCCCGGTATGTTGCAAATCAGCCCATTTTGGAATCTTTTTGGACAATTTGCATCACAGCCTTTCAGCCCCCCCGGTAATTTGATGTTTTTCAAATCCTGGATCCGCCACTGAAAATGGAACCAATTATTTTTAGTTAATTTTTTTAAACAAACCTAACCAAAAATATGCTTTCCCACTTTTGTTTAGATTGGGGTTTGTTTTGTCATGTTTTGACACTAAAGATATGGTCGCATGTGTACCTGCTTCCAAAGAATAGCCCGAGAACAATCATAAAATAAGCAGACTCTTTTTGTGTTTTAATTAAACTATAATTTTATTGCACCACATTACAACAACAGAGCAGTTCAGATTTGAGTTTTAAACAACACTTTTTTAAACAGATTTTTTAAATTTGGAGATTTTTGAAAATTAATGTTTTTAATTAACATCAATTCCAGTTTTATATACTTTAAAGGCTGTTATTTTTACCTTAAATAGCATGTCTGATAGCATGAGCATTCTTCCTTGGAATTTACTAACATTAAACCTTAAATTAACACAGGCTTGTATCTAGTAAACCTGTTGAATGGTAAAGTTCAACTTCTGTTGTCGCAAAGAAGGAAATTTTGTAATTAGAAATAATTATTATCGGGATCGATCCCGATAATAATCCAATGCCGCTGAAAACTCCTTTCAATAAATAGTCAATAACTGGAAAGAGCGTTATGTACATGTCAATGCTAATCCATTAGCTGTTCCATTGGTTCACCCAAGTCATGCAAATTAGCATCATTTTTGTGCAATTGTGCTATTTCACAATGCACAGACAGAAATATTACATTTCCAGGGCTGCTGTTGAATTAGGATCAGGATCCCCCAGGTGATCTCCAAATCTAATTACAAAATTCCTTCTTTTATGACGCATGCACACTTTTGAGTACTACCGTTCACAGGTATACTTTATTTTACTAGACCAACACAGCTGTGCATAATTCTCACAAATTTGAAAATTGGGGCACTCTTCAAAAAAATGTGCTGTTATTACTTTAACTTTTTTTGCCACACACAGACAGACACACATTAATTTATTAAAGTAATCCCTATATGCCATTCTGTTTGCAGTAGACAATACAGAAGTCTAAATTGGGCTAAAACTGGAGATACCACTAGCTCCTTTGAAAAAAGTCTGAAAAATATACTGATTGTCTGGGAGCCACTATGGCACCCAACAAGACTTGAGAGAGTGCCCATGGGAGCTCACAGAGTTGAGCCCCAGAAACTTTTGGGGTTTTAGCCACATTTTTCAAATGATAACAAATACTTGTTGGTTTTTTTGCTTAAAAGTTATTTTGGACACATTAAACATTTTTTAAGATTTTGGTTTTCATTCAAAAGAGGACTAGGACTATTTTGTTCAACAAAAAATGGAAAAGTGGCATCTTTGCAGGCCTTTAGGGAATGTAAACTGAAAATAGTAAAGAGTGTTCTTGAATAAGAACAAATACAAACGCTTAGGAACTTTTGACTTTGTGACTTGGCTGCACCGATCTCTACACACTGGATAGGCTGTCGCCGCTCGAACGTGAGGAAACCGGAAGTTCCGCGGTGGCCCTTTTGCTCTACCCAAGAACCCGATCGTGCACGTACAAAGAAATAGGGAAACTATGGAAAAGGGACAGAATTAGGTGATTAATTGCGTGTATGTCAAGGTTTGTCAATTACTGGTTTGATTTTCGTGTATGGGTGGGTATGTTCGAACAAAATATGATTCAAAATGTTTTAAAAAGTCTTTAAAATGCCATATTTCTGGTTTGTAAGTGCTTTGACTACTATAGTATTCACAGATATATTAGATATTATTAATCCTCCTTCAAGATTGTTTCAGCTTTACCATTCCCTCCTGAGCCCGCAATTGACTTGGTACGCTCCCAAACCCAAAGTGATGATGTTGGTAGGGGGAGAGTAGCAACACGCCTAGTATGGCGCGGGAATACCACAGACACTTAATTTTGGTACCAATGGATAGCTATCATCCTACTCTTTTCATTGATACCAAAATGAGTACCAACATGCCCAGCATTATAGGCTTACTTGAAAGTGACGTCATATCACCAAAAAACATGAACAAAGTTAGGAGTATCTAATTTCCATGCGGTTTGGGCTTTACATGATGGGAAATTACTATTTTTTTACACAGAACGTTTAGTGATGTTTTTGAGTAAAATTGAAAAATATCAATTTTCCACCCCATATCTTTATTTTCACTCTTTCCTCATGACATCATATTGGGAATGTTGATACTTATTTTGATACCAATGGAAAGAGAAAACGCAAAGCTATCTTGTGGTACCAAATTTATAGGAATCGGATGTGTAAAAAGGAAAATTACAGGGGGTGGTACCCCCCTCCGCCCCTCTGATAAAATGGCTCAGGTAGACGAGAGTTAAGCATTCCTTTTCTTTCTGGAAATGACCTCGTATCTCTTTTTACAGGCTTTAAGAGATTTTGGGGCATGCACGTTCTATTTAAAAAATATTACTTAAGATATTTTGGAATAAAATTCCTGGGGGGGAGGAGGTTCTTGAATTTTGGTCGGGGACCAATGCTCATTCCAAAAAAAAAAAAAGTGACTATAGCTGCAAATGGGGTATAAAACATAGGGGTATAAAATTCACAATAATGAAGTTCTAGGGGGTATCAAATTCAGTTGTGATTGTGACTGGTTCAATGATAAAAATAGGAAAATGTAACCTAAACATATCAGCAAAATAAACCCTGAGTGTGTATTTTTTCTTGCAGTATAGCAAAAGTGTAATTTTTTTGTATATTGGCTATTTTAAAGGTATTTTAGTCATGTATTGAGAATAGGTCCCGCAAGGGGTATAATTTTACTGCGAATTGGTCCCTTATTTAAAAAAACACCTGAAAACTAGTATAATCTCACCAAAAACTGGCTCTGTTAGACTCCCTGAAAACTGGTCTTGTTAGCCTTTTAGGGGTCAATTTCAGAACTCCTGGAATGAGCATGGGTACCCAACAAACCCCTGAACCCCCCACCCCCGGATAAAATCTCGCTTTGAAGAAAAGATAATGCACTGCAGTCTATGGGGTCAGTATACTGCACAAAATCATTGTTTAAATCAACATGGAAATTACAATTGGAAGCAGGGACGTAGCTACAGTGGGCAGTGGTGGGCTCAGAAGAGCCCACCACTCAGCTTCAGAGTCCACCAATAAACATCAATTTTAACTCTAGAGCCCACCACCCAAAGAGCAACAAATGGACAATTTTAATCATTTTATGCAAATTTTGACAATTTAAGACATAATATTATAAAATATGTAAAATTTCCATCAAATAACACCCACCACTACAAATGTGCTAGCTACAACCCTGATTGGAAGGAACTGAAATTTTGGTCCTTGACCTTGGGATTTATACTAGTGACACTGTTTTGTGATTAATGTAAAAATCACAAGCTATCCCTTAGGCCTAATTGTGATCCATTTCTACATGTGTCCAGCGAAAAGACTCATTATTTAAATAGTAATTTATAGTGAACTACAAGTATTAGCGCTCCGTACTAGCATTTAGAGCACAGCACTATAGTCTAGTACAGTGGCAATGCAAGTGCATACAGTATTATGTACAGTGTATAGGCTGCGACGTGTACCCACCCACCAGTATCATCACTAATCGGTCGCAAAATTGCCTAGAATACATTTGTTTACTTCTACTCACGGTTAATTTTAGGCAAACGGGCAACATACTCCATACAAATTGCAAACGTTTGATATTTTTTTAAATATTGACCAGGAAAGTACTTTATAAAGGCATACTATGTACTCATTCCATAGAAACCCGTGCAACCGAGTGAATGTTTTGGGTAGAGCAAAAGGGACGCTGTGCAACTTCCGGTTTCTTCACCAGCTCGCTATTCAATCGCGTGGAGATTGCCTATCCAGTGTGTAGAGATCAGTGGTTGGCTGGCTTCATTTGATAAGACTTCTTGTAAGAAGAAAAACTTTGAATATCCTTGATTTATGATATGATCTAGTCAATATTAAAGAGACACTGGCACATTTGAAATATAGTGTACCTTCTAGATTTTTCAAAATTGATATTTTTGCATGTTTGTAAAGCTTGTATATACATTCGCCCTCACATAAAATGATTAAGCCCAAATCAGCGTGCTAATGGGTAAACAATGATTTTATAATTAATGACTCCGGCAACATTAATTCCGCAGACGACACGGAAATGGTATTTAACACAAGAAAACACACGCTAGAGTTGATTCCCATGGCATGCACCTTGTTTGACTGGTCTTTGACCTTTGTGGTTTTAATATCAATGAGTACGAGACTATGATATTCATGTAATAGACACATTTGTTGAATAAGGTTACAGCAAACTTTAAAGTTACCCTACAAATTGCCTGAATGTCTTTAGCCTCTTATTAATGTCCACATCTGTTTTGAGGTATGTTATGTGTAAAATATATCTCTATTCTTCCAGTGGCCTAGACTATCATCTGTGAGCAAATTGAAGAAATTTCATATTTTCTGAAAATGTGCCAGTGCTGCTTAAAGTGACAGGAGGAGATTTTTTTAGGATATGAATTTCTCTCAAATTTCACTGGATCGGTTGTAGACCACCTACCGAGAACGTTTGGAAGGTTTATTGGACAACAGGTGCAAAAAAACCACAAACCTTGTTTTTTGGACTTGCCTGCTATCATAATCGTTCCCCATAGAAAACCATGCTTTGACTTTCTGTCGTGCACGACAGAAACTTCTAAATCATCATCTTATTACATAAAGACGGCGTATTCGGCTTATTCACTTCAGGTGTGATCTAATACATTGGTAAGCATTCCAAATATGTAAAAAACCTAGGTTTGAGAAAAAATGGGGGCGCTTCTTTCTGGAAATCTCATGTCTTTTTAAGTGCTAGAAAAATAACTCCATTTTTTGGAATTGCATGTAAAATATCTTCAAATGAGAATTAATTTGCATGGAATGTATCTCTAAATCTCATTTGAACAAAAAAAAAATGTTTAACAGATTCGCCTATTTTCCATCTCCAAAATTTGCTGACCACAGCCTGTATTTTGTTAAGATTCAATTCCTGTCAAAGTAAGTAAACAGTTAAAGCAATAATAGCACACTTTTAAGAGTGCCCCCAATTTTCAAAATTGATATTTTTGTTCAGTATATGTTGGTAATAGTTTAGGAAACTACACCTGCGAACGAGAATGCTCAAAAATGCGTATTTATCATAAAATAAGCGATTTTGTAATTAAAATTGGGGATCCCAGACTGCACTTAATAGCAGAGCTGGAAATCCTAAGTTTATGTCCATCCATGATTAAATAGTGCCACCTCAAGAAAATTACCTGTAACTTGACTTGCCTGAACCAATAAAACAACTAATGGATGAGTGTAGATACGTACATGACACTATTTCACGGCTATTTCATATTGAAAGGCCGTTTCCAGCAGCCGTAGAATTATTATCGGAGATCTCCGATATTAATTATTCTAATTACAAAATTCCTTCGTTTGGAAATTGCGACACATACATGTAGACATTTTCGAGCTAACCATTCACAGGTATAGTTTACTAGCCAGTTACCAATGCAACTGTGTAAAAATCTCAAAATTTTTGAAAAATTGGGGGCGCTCTTCAAAAAATGTGCTATTATTGCTTTAAACTCATGAAGGAACTACACTGAAAACTACATATACAATGTGTAACATCACATTTCAAACTACATTTCTATAGCACAGTTATTTGTGAATCTAAATACAAAATAGTACATTATTTCATTATTCCTTTCAATTAAAGTGAAAAAATATAGTCATATAATTAGTTTTAAATTATAATCCAATTCTCTTTATAGTACTCATAAATACATGAAGTTGTCAAAATGTTATTACACGTACATGCACGCACACATTATAAGGATACTTGGTGCACAAATCATTTTAAAAAATAGCAGTAAAACTATACAGTTTAGGCTAAGGGAAGTTGAATCTTATTTCCTGTTGGAGATTTTTAATTAGTGATGAGGTCTGATTTTATTAATCATTATTTATTGTCATTTCATTATTACATCTAAAGGCATATTGAATACATTAATATCCTTATACTTATTACATAAAATTAAGTTACAAGTGCCTAACTAACAAAACAGGGGCCTTTGCCGGTTTATTTCTTCAAAAGTTTAAAAACCAATTTAAACAATTTTGCACTGAGTGTGATGACAAGTGGGACAAAAATCTTGAGGAAAATCATTAATATACTGTGACACTCCTCCTATAATAGATTCCAGTTGATAGTGGAATAGCCTCTACTTTTTTGTAGGTGGAGGTATGAATTGAGGGGGTTAGTATGTAAAAACTTTAGTCCGTGTACTTGTGATATGATGTGTGCTATAGCCATGATAGCCAACCCTGAGCGGTTGGGCCATTCACAGTCCCAATCAATAGTCAAAGCATAAATCCTAGAATGTTCAAAGAAAGCGCAAACTAAAGCCAGGAATAGTTTCAGTAAAGCAGGTGAAAGCTGATTTCATGAATAGTGAAGATAAAAGCTCTGCATTGTTACACACAGGTGACTGAAGCCTTCTAAACTTTATGATATGTTCTTGTAGGCAATGTTTAAAAGCAATTCTGGGGTAGACACACTATGCATCACATAGTATAAAATACAAAAGTATTGACTTGACGAACAACGTAACTTTATTTGTAGTTGGTCAGTTTCTTTCAATCCGATCTCTTTTGTATTGCGAGGAAGAAATCAAAGATTTTCTGGGTATTTCTGTCCCCTATTCTGAGTAATGGACGAAGTCCAAACTCCGCCCATAACTCTGCCATCAATTGGAATCTACTATAATGAAACTGCTTAAAATGAACAGGAAGGGATGCTTGAATATTTCGAGCAATTTGTTTTTATTATCAACTTTTTAAGTTAAAGGGGCATTTCGTGATCCACAACCTCGTCCCTCCGACCTACCTCAAAAAAGTTGAGATTTTTATATCATCTGAACCCTTAGCCATAGTAATCCACATGTACTTAATCTTACGTGCAAATTTGGCCGTATCTGTAAGAAATTTGCAATTTTGTATTTTCTGTCTGTAAACGGACAGAAATTACAGCACAGTGGCCTATGGGACCGTGGGAAACAATCAATTGCTCATAACACAAAACCGCAAGATCGGGATCAACTCAAACTTTGGGAATAAGCTTTTCTCAAGGATATCTAGTGAACAAATGAATAAAAAAGAAAGGTGCTGGAATCACGAAATGCACCTTTAAAAAAAAATTGTACAAATAGTGATTAGCCACAGCGACAAATCTGATACGTGCTCCACAGGAAACTAAGAATCAATTTCTCTAGAATGCAAATTATGTTTCATGTTTGATTTCATAATGAAATGGATGAATTTGAGCCCATTGAGGATATGTGATTGCAACACTACACAAAACACCTTAAAATCTAAAACAATACACTGAAAACTTTATTTGTGCTATTTTTTCTAAGAAAACAATAAAATAAAATCTTTAATTTTGTTTTGCCAGGAAAACAAGGTAAAATCTTAAGATTTTTCACTTTTTCCAGACAAATTCCTGATGGTACACAAAGGTAGATGATTGTCTTCCTTTGTCCAGAAAAAGATAGATATTACCTACATCATGAAATTTGTGCAGAAGTTTTTATAATATTGTTTTCTTAGAACAGTTAATTTTACAGATTTGAGTTTATTGTTTTATTTTTTAATTTGAGTTATTGCCACCAAGACTACACACAAACATTTTTTTATATCCTTACAGTTCCCCATAATACTAATGCCCTGATGATGTTTAACACACACACATGTATGTTGCCTGTATGCATCTCAATTCAAGATTGTGTATATTCATTAGGCAGATGACAATTGGTTATGATGGAAATAGCACTTTATTGCTGTCCTCTTTTTCGACATGGGGCCTCGCTTATTTTTGGTGGCTATTCTTTCTACAATTTTGTATTGTTAAGCAATATAGCCATTTTTTGAAGAGCTGCCCCCACTTTTTCAAATTTGGAGATTTTTACACGGTTTCAATTGGTAGGTGGCTAGTAACTATACCTGTGAATGGTTTAAACTCGAAAATGTCTATGTGTCCACAACGAAGGAATTTGTACTAGAATCCCCCGCTATAATTCAACGGCTGCTGGAAACGGCCTTCCACTGTGAAATCGCCGGGAATAGCGCCCATGTACTTTGTCTACTACGCTCATCCCTTTATTGTTTAGAAGAGTTGTTTATAGTTGTAGGCAAGTCAAGTTGAGTATTTCGCTCGAGGTGTCACTATTTCATCATGGACGGAACATAAACTTAGCCTTTCCACTCTGCCGTTAAGTCCATCTGTGATCCCAATTCTAATTACCAAAATCGTTATTTTGGGATAAATAAAATACGCATTTTTTAGCATTCTCGTTCGCAGGTAATAGTTTCCTACACAATTACCAACGTCCTGTGCAAAAATATCAAATTTGCAAAATTGGGGACGCTCTTCAAAAATGGGCCAATATTGCTTTAGCGAGAGGGGCTGTCATTTTAGGTAGGTCCACAAAATCATTATTGCAGCATAGTTGCTAGCAGTAAATGTTCACCTTGGATTCAGAAATTCAACAGTAAAATGGTAGTGGCATTGATATGAGCCGTACTTGGTTGGTGATATGCATCATTGGGGCATTACAATATATTCTAGGGAAACAGTTCAAGGCACCATCAGTGATTGCTAAATCAGACAATGAAAAAATCATCACAATCAGATTTTTGAATGTCTGTAAAACAATACGGGTACCCTAACATATTCTGCAAATAATAAGATCAGAAGCAACCCAATAAGGACAAAAGGACAAAAAATTGGCTGATTTTAGTCATTTACTGTTCTGTTCGGACACTTATTACAACACATAATTTAATGGAGATCATATCTATACATTTTCTTCCTTTTCTGTCAATTCCCCAGTCGGACACAAGAACTTATGAGAATTTCACTGATAGGGTCTTTTAGTCATAAATTATTTTAGCATATGGCAAGTTGCATACAACATTTGGTTATTTTGTACCCAACTTCTAGGTGTCCAGAAAAAAAAGCTACTATTATTGTAGGATTTCCAGTGTGCCTCCATCAGGAAGGGAATATAATTCATCTGGAATATCCATTTTTGCTTGCAGGTTTGATATTTAATAGTATATCCCATAATAATTTTCAAGATAATTATATCACTCATCTAGTCAGTTAATTTATCTTGAACAATCAATTATGATTCCAGCACAGTGGGACTTGAATTTAGCAGTAGCATGCTTTATGAGCGTGTCATGTTCCTCTGTCCTCGTATCCTTCGGGTAGTGGGTTGTTATGGGAAGTGAAACAGAGAGTGATTACCGTCTCCCCATGGGAAGGGCGGAAAAGGGTTAAAAAAAGATGAGACGTTTTGAGACAGTTTAAAGATTTTGAAAGATATTTTTGTGTGCCATGGTGGTTAATTAACAAGGGTGATCGAACAAAAAATGTCACTTAATTGTTTAGCGACACATTTTCTTCATCCTTTTTAAACAGGCTCGACAATTTTTTTCAGCCAGCGTGCCCAATCGGATAACCCCAGGTCAAATAGCACTGCCCGAACCTTGTCCGAACTTGCCCTACTTTTTTTTCAGGAAATTTCCTAAAATATTACATGTAGAGGGGAATATTCAAATACTGTAAAAAATCATGCATTCCAGATTCCACATGTAATGGTGATCAGGTCATTTACTACATCAACAATATATGAAGTCTGCAGATATGATTATCTAAGACCTTGCATGGGGACTGTGACCTATTGGCCATATAAACTATCAAAACGGACTTCCGGAATCAACCTTCCAGCTAAATGTAACGTCCTCTTCACATAAACAAAAAATATTCAAAGAAGAAAACTTAATATTTCAAACTTAAAATTAATATTAAAAAACATATGAACACCCTGACACTTTAAGTAAACAGGTTTTCTTCAAAATTTTTGAGCTAGTCCAATCGGAAAGTGGTGGCATCCAAAATTGACAGATGAGAATTGGTCCAGTGCCTGGGCAAATCAGGACAGGCGATTTGTCAGGCCGTTTCCTGTTTATAACCTAACCTCAGATGACCTTTGACCTATGCAAGTAACCCCTGACCTTAACACATAAGTCAGTGACATTTGAGACGGTTTCCCAAATATTTGCAGGTCATTTCGGGAACCATCTAAAAAAAAACCCCAAAGACTAGGGCTTGTTTGGACTCATTTCAATACATTTTAGACTGATTATGAAAATGGCAATGAAAATCAATAATTTTGAAATGGTTTAAACCACAATTGACAAAAACATAATGTGTGTGTCGAGTGCACTCGACATGAATGTTCCCATGCTGCATCCATGGTCCCTGTTTGGTTGCAATTGGACTTCAACTTTTCAAGTTATGCCAATTCGATGTTTTCAGCCTATTTTACAACTAGACCTCATGACCTTTGACTTTGGTTTATGACCCTTGACCTCATCATATGAAGGTTCCCAAGGGGCATCTTTGACCCAATTTTCTGTAGCAATTGGACTTTTAATTCTTGAATGAGAAACTTTCTCCAAAACTTTAAAGGTGCAACGAGAGATTTTGTGGTATCAATATAATGTGTCATATATAGCTGATTTCATATAGATTTGACACTCAAACATTTCTTACCTTGTGTTTTACTACAAAAATGTCTTAAAAGTGAAAACAAAGGATGATTTTTATTTGCTAATATTTCAATATAAAACATAAGCTGAATTTCGTATTTGCTCCTATACGAAATTAGACATTTCACAATTTTTGTACCAAAGCAATATTTGCCAGCTTAATCCTTTCAGATGGGGATATTATTGATGGAAAGCTTTGCATTAGTGGAAAAATTAGGGCTTTCGATTTTTTTCGGGACACCAGATAAGTGAAATCTCTCGTTGCACCTTTAATGGCCCACATGGCCACACGGTCAGACAGAATTGAGGACTGGTAGGTTCCTCCTGCAAATCCTTGCAGGCAACACAAAAATACAGCATTCAGAAAAATATCATGGGCGTACCCAGGAGGTGCAATGGGCTATTCCAGAAAAAAAATGCCCCCCCTATAGAGGGCGCCGGAATTCCAGACTTTTTGTCACTTTTGAAAGCTGGAATTCCAGAATTTAATGTCTAATACGAGGTGGGAATTCCAGCCATTTTAGGTGTAGAGGGTGACGGAATTCCAGTGTTTTTACGATATTCAGAGGTAAATTCCAGCAAAAAATCAATATTTTCAACGCCCTCTATACCCCTAACCATAATCATCTAGGAATTCTATGTTTTTTTACATTGATAGTTTAGGAATTCCTGGAATTTACGGAAGGTAGTGTCTAAAATTCCTGATAATTTACGGAAGGTAGCGCCTGGAATTCCAGATAATTCATGGAAAGATAGCCAGGAATTCCAGATATTTTGTGAACACAATTTTTTGCCCTCTATGGGGGGGGGGGCAATTTTTTTCTGGAATAGCCCAATGGGAGGGCGCCCACCCAAGGGTTCTAACAAGAAAATTATTCTAATATGGCAGTTTTGGGCTAATCTCCTTGTTCCACCCCCTGTAGGAATGGATTCCTGGATACATGTATGACTATGGCAATATCTTACATGTCATTCAATATAAAGAACACCATGGACATACCTTAGCCCTGGTTCTGAGATGACTGTATGGTATAAACTCTGGCCTAGCATGTCCTTCCCTGGCTTCCGCTGAGAAGAAGCCATTGTATGTGCAGAAGGCCATTGCTGGTACAGCTATGAAAAGGAACAGCTTCTTCCAAAGGTGGGCTTCCGCTACAGGGTAAAACAAAAAGAGGTCAATGTGGGGATTATATATCCTTTGTTGCTCATATAAGAGTAGCATATAACATTGCCCCCCCCCCCATAGGCCTATCAATTAACTCAACCTGAAAGAAAAGTGTTACAGGGAAGATATCAGGAAGAAAGAAGTGAGGTAGTGCATGGGAAAGGGGGAAGAAGGATGGAAGACAAAACTGTTATTATGCAACATACTACATGGTTCGAGGGAAATAGGGTACACTATCTTCCCCGAGGGGTAATGGTTTTCGGGCCAACCACCCTACCAATACTACATGGTTCGAGGGAAATAGGGCTACATATTTTCCCCGGGGTTACGGGTTCCGGCCATCACCCCTAACCCTTGGGGAGCGGGTGTGATAGGCCCATAGCCAGTTCCAAGGGAAAATAGGGTGCCCTATTTCCCACGATAAACCATGTATGTAGTTCTTTGCTTTATTACCACCTCACTGGACTCTGCCTGGGGACGAGGTTTTGAGGAAATAGTCCAATCTATTTACCTAGGGAAAAAAGCTACAGGTAATAAGAATTAGCCAATGAATAGCATGATTTTGTTCATGAATTTCATGAGGTTTTTGTATGGTAATAATCCATTACAGTTCCTCCCCTTCAGAATTTGAGGCAGTAAGTATAGTGAAAAAAAAAATGCGTAAAAAATGAAAGGCCCATATTGGGACACTGGGAAAATGGTGTTGTCCCCTCCCCACATACCAACACCTGTTTTAAAAACTCTGTTACATCCCTGCTACATTAAGTTTTATTACACCTCATCAATATTCATGGTCAAAATAAGGCTTTTTCATTGGATTCCTATTACGTGTGCTATTTCCCTAAGGAAATAGATTGGACTATTTCATTGGGCATATATTTGCCTTGCCTATTCTTTTGGTTTCCTATTAATCAATTGCTTGTTGTGCATGTATCTTTGTTTCTCTTTGGATATGAGAGCACCTTTGTGATCGGGTTTTTATACAACCCATTCTCTTATCAAAAATTATTTGCTTTTGCTTTGTCAATTTGTATGTATTATATATTTATCATATTTCTGTTTCTGTATTTTGCAAGTAATTCAAATAAATATTAGTATTATTATTACAATCTCATCCCCAGCGTTACAGTAAGGTGTAATAAAACAAATACTACATGGTTTACATCATAGGGCACACTATTTTCCCTTGGTACTGGCTACAGGCCTATCACC
>JAMKCH010001884.1:0-59279 GCA_023653785.1 Ophioderma brevispina
ACATCTGATTTGCATTATTATGCAATTAGGTATGTGTTTACTTGGCTATATATATAAAAGATACCGTCGATTGACATCATACACCATGTAATTAATCCAGAATGTGCTAAGTCTATATCGGCTAACCCTAAAACTGAGCTAGACCTTTTTATTTATAATGATTGGATGCTTAGATACAGGGATAATTGCGGAATATGTTTTTTTGATAATGGAGTATCGCATTTGCATATTTCGCATAATTGTAAGGTAAAAATTAACTCCAGAAATGTGGCTTATCAGGTTCGCTAAACCCTGTAATATGGGTCTAGAACCACTTCAATCATCATATTGGATGTTTAGGATGCAGAATGAGAAGAAAGTACGTATTTTTTGTTTAATAATGGCGCACTAATTTGCATATTATGCCCAATTTGGAACTTTCCACCAAATATATTTCGGTTAGACTTTTAGTATGGTGTTTAGGAGACATTTTCTGAAATGCATACCCGGTAAATAAATCTGTTTGCAATTCAGTGGTGGAGTTTTGCGCCATGAAATTGTTTAGATTGATTTTGGACTATACCATCGGAATAACAAATGCCCACCCTAAATTACACTACACTCCCGATGTTCACTTTATTTTAACGACCGTTTACACCTTATTTGAAGTGGGAAAGTGGCTAGAAAGATCCACGTATCGAAAGCTAATTAATCGATTTCATACAACAATAATCCAAATTATAAATGCCAGTACAACAGTTTGTACGTCAGAGTATCATATAAGTTAATAGTTTGATAATAAAATAGACACACATTTATTTATTTCTTGAAAATCAAAAATTAAGCAAAATCGGTCAAACAAATAACAAAATGTGTCATGTTTATCAATGTCCTGCTGCAAACAATGTTGTCAATTTCAAAGTTTATC
This sequence comes from Ophioderma brevispina, assembly GCA_023653785.1. Lineage (NCBI taxonomy): Eukaryota > Metazoa > Echinodermata > Ophiuroidea > Amphilepidida > Ophiodermatidae > Ophioderma > Ophioderma brevispina. The sequence goes on from JAMKCH010001884.1 coordinate 908, forward strand.
GCACTATGGAACCAATCGATTACAATGTACTTTTGAGCAAATCGATTTAAAATGTACTTTTGAGCATCACGCGCCGCCATTCGCACCGAACTAAACGACCTCTCAAATCACTTTCAGTTAGTTATTCCAAATCGAAAAAAAAAAACATATGGACGTGAATGCGTGGCTCATGTCAAAGAAATCTGAGCAAAAGCGTTTGTCATGCATTGCAATATGGCATGGAAATCAAATCCCTCGTCAGCCCTCCGGGGTACAGTTTTCAATAAGGGGTGAATGGTATGCTCAACGACTTTCACTCATTCTATAACCTGAGGAATGGCTGATGCGTTGTAAATGTGATTGCCACAAAGATTTGATGTCAATTAACTGCCTACTGGAATTCCGTGTATTTGAGTGGTACGTTCTTCTGTGTCAAGTGAAAGTGTAAACAGCCAAAAGTAATTGTCTTGTCACAGACTGGGAAGATAATAAATTACTAAGCTTAGTACGCTGTGTAGGATGGATTATTTGAAATGCATTTTCAAATTTGGCCAGTTTGCTATCCTTTTCCCACAGAACACAAAACCTAGTCCGATTGGGCGACTATACCTTGATCAGTTTCCAGATTGGCGGGATGTTTTTTGTTTTTTTGTTTTACTACGAACAAAGTAGTCCCTACCGTGTATGCCCTATATTTAATGCCAGTCATGTATTTTTTTCGTTTGAATTAATCCAAACACCATACAACTCCTTTCAATATGGGTACTTGATCAAAGTATAGGTCAGACTATATACTACTTCTCATGATAAATTGTTTATGGTTGAAACTCTATCACGTGGATTAAAAATAGTTCAACTAGTCGCGAGAAATCGGGGGCCATCCGTAAATAAGTATCCCACCCCTGAAGCTAACGCCCACCCGTAATAGTTCATTTTTCAGAAGTACCATTTACGGCTCAGAGGTAATATTTACGGGCGCTTAATATTTCGTCGTTAACGTACTGCGCTCGGCGTAGCGCTCGGGGCATTTTGCGCGTAAGTGGGTTGCATTCTTACTACCAATTCTTCACATAGATGCATTGTTTTGACGACGTGAAATTTATTGAATGAAAAATGCAAAATATAATTTTTTTCAATTGTTAACTGGCACTTTTATTAATGGGTCATATACAACACAATATACTGACACATTCGCTTCTCTGCTTTAAAACTAAAAACTCAACTAACGGTCCCTCGGTGACTAACATTTTGTATTTTTTGCTTGAGGTCGCGCGGTGTAGCCTCTCATGTCGTATATAGTTTGGTAAGTGGCTAGGGTGGGGTCAGCCCAAGTTAGTCCGGCATAACTAGTCACACAGGACACCATCTAGACTAATTTCATTACTTCTTCTTTTCTGTGTTGACTACTCCAGCCATTGATAACTACACACAGCTGCTGCTCAATTTGTCTTGTTTTTCTCGCCAGGCAGAAGATTAATCCTGAATTGACCACCCCATGCAGTGGTACTCAGTTCTTTTGTGTGTATCAGCCCATCCATGTTTACACTTCTCAGCTTACTGATCTGAGCTGTTGATTCAGAGTCCATATTTCCATGCAGGCCCTGGTCATGATATACTACCCTACTTGCAACCACTAGTGATAGTGACATTTCCTGCTTACACTAAATGAGACTAGTCCTAACCCAAAGTAGCTATGTCCAGTTTTTCTGATTGGTTGGGTCAGATTGAAAATTTTGCTTGACAAATTAAACTGTAGAATGAACTTCTATAGCCAAATTTATATCCACATAATACTTCCAATTTTATCATAGCAAATTGTGGTACAGAATGACTTGTTTGTATGTATATTTATCACACTGATAGCATGAAACTATTTCATTAAGCAACTATATTCATTGGTTGTAAACAGGTACCAGACTTTTGTACACAATGTATGACAGCATATACTACACACTAGTGATTTGGTTGGCCTTTGCAAACTGGATAAGAATTCCCTTTAAAGGAAGTATGGTAACCTGAACTTGTGTTCCATGCAATGCATTTCTACTACTTCAAATATACCAGATGTTCAGAAAAATAACATGAACCATGATTCTTTTTTTCATCACAATAAAGTTGATCATTATGAATTGATGCCTGGTATAGTATTCATTACAATATAGTGGTTACAAAACTCAATTTGTTTTTTCATTTCACAATTGTGGCACTAAAATGCAGATGATTGTCCTTTTTTAAGGACTCGGCCTTTTTTCATCAATGAAGCTTGAGCTTTTTCACAGCATCCGCAAAAGTCCCGCTGTGCATAGATGACTAACATACACCAACACTTCAGGGTCACTCACTGCCTGCTATTTCAAACCACAGCCGACATTAATTGCGCATTTTTCCCTAGAAAAACGAGACCGTGTATGATTAATTTTGTCTAAACTGGTTCCTTTTATACCCCGAAACCGTTTTCAACAGAAAAACTTCTAACGGTGACATATTTTTGTTTTTAAAACACCTATAATTAACCCGAATATCAAATTATTTCACAGACTCCCTATAATGTCTGTGAAGAGACTCTTATTTGAACAATGACACTCATACTCAATAGCTCGGCGGGATGTTTGTCGGCTGCTGTGGCTTATTCCATCTACCAGACTTTGTTCCTAAAAGCAGTTTCTCCACATCTTGCAGTCAGTCACGTTAAGTGGTTCGTTTCTTTTTTCATTGACTGGGGATCCTTTCCATCATTCCCAGCTTTTAAACGAAACGAGAGCTCATATATTTTAAAGCTGTCGGCCAGAGTGCAACGCCTCGTAATGCATTTTGGCCGTTGTTGGCTTTGTGTTTCCCAAATGATTTCCCAATAGACATAAAAACTTGGTTGGAATATTATCGGTTTAATAACCCCCTTCAACCCTCGTCTTTGCCGGCTCAGCAGACTTAGGACGTTATGTTCCCATACTATAATGTTGGTACTTAATTTGTATAAATGAAAAGAGGATGACAATAGCTACCACTGGTACCAACATTCATAAGCATTCCGATCGGCATCGCCTGGTAAACCGTAGACGATGAGAATGAAGGAGTCCTTCTTGGTCAATTCCATATCCTCTTGGTAAAACGTGCAGCGATACAACTATCATATAAAAAATACTAACAAAGCCTGTACGGAATAAAGCCCATAAACACCATTCAACTATACTAGCAGGGAACTGTAGTGAAAGAATGTGCGCTTCCGGATAAAATTATGATTTTTTGCACACAAATACTTCAGGCATTGATAATCCATGAAATTGATGGAAGCACTTGCCAACCCCCTTAATGCACCCCAGCTTGGAATTCAATGTTATACAGGTTTCAAAATTGTAAAATGTTCCGATTGTGTTGAAAAGTACACAATGATGTTTGTCTGGTTACAAGGATTCCAAAAAGGTATAGTTTGCACTATCCATGGCTTATAGTTTCGGAGGTATGGGGTAAAAACGGTAAAAATAGTGAAAAAGTCAATTTTGGTGTGTACATGGGTCAAAAGTTAAAAGTTGCTTTGCTTCAGGTAATATGTGGTACAAATTGCTTCCCTATTGAAATAAGGAATAGTTTGCATTATCTGTTATGCTTAGTTTTCACGTTATCCAACAAGATAGGTCACAGGTCAATAGAATCCAATAGCTGCCAATAGCTGTTGATTTTATTTTCGCCATTTTTGGTTAAACCACACTAAAGATAAATCAACTATTCCTATATTCATTCTATGAGCTGAACCACAACTGAACTTTAACCACGTTTTTCAAAAATTGGAGCACCTTTTAATTTAATTTTTGACCCCTGTACACGCCAAAACTTTTCACCCTTTTTAACGTTTTAACTACCCCATACTTCCGAAACTAATAATCCTATGATAGTAATCAACTAACTTTTTGGAATCCGTTGTAACCATACAACATCAGGTGTGCGTTTCAACCAATGGGAACAATTTTACTTTTTTTACGGCCTGGGTAACCGTGAACTCCACTGGTCCATCGTAAGGGGTGTGGGGCAAGTTTTTCCATCAATTGTTTTGATTATCAATGCTAAAGTACTCTGTGTACCACACGTCAACGTTTTATCCCAGATTTGCAAGACTCAAATGAGATCTGTGCACTCTGGTCCCCTACTATACCTGTCTATAATGGATTATTTTCGCGGCAAGAAATTACATGAATGAATCGCCCAGATTTTTTTTGTTTGCCCCACACGTGTATTAATTTCCCCCCATTTGTCCCCCTGTGACGGGTGGTTGGTGTTCTCCTGCTAGTACTAGGTATGTTTTCCGCCCCGAAAAGTTGCACCTCAACACGTGTCATGGGCCCCATTTCCAAATGGCCTGCCATTTGTCAGAAAATTTATCCAGGGTTAAAAAACGAAATCAAGTTTTTACCTTCTTGAATTGGGCTTCCACCATCTAGGCGTTTCAAGATTGGGAGAATTTTTTGGTAAATAACTAAATTACTGGATCCGAACCAAGTGCTATTTTGGATGAGCCCAAAAAGAATTTATGGCTATATAATTTTCGCACAGGCTTGTTTTTCAATATGGCGATGATTACCCTTCACTCCAAGGAACGTCCTTGAAGAAAAGCAGCCCTACCCATTTTTTAGGTGTATAAAAACAAAATTAAATTTCTATTGCTTTTTGTTTGACAACAATCGTAACTTCCTTTCAAAAGTTACTGGTCCGAAATGTAACTTTGCACTTGAAATCTCTTATTCTTATTTTGTTTTCTCAGCTGTGGATATTTAATTTTTTATCTCTAAATTTTCAGCTCTATTTGTCACAATTCAGGTGACTTATTATCTAATTGATAATGCAGAAGAAAAGAGCATTCTAAAATATATTACAAAACCCAATCCCCTTGAACCTAAGCGCCATGACTTGGCTTTAGTCAATCCCTGTATTTCATGGTGAGTTTTATAAAATACACGTCATTTCCCTTTATAAAGTATATACCGATTTTTAGCTGACCTCTGTTAGTGCCAAAGAGGTGTACCATGGGACCCTACTTATTACTCATTAACGGTATTAATAGCCAACCAAATTTAAGATACCAATTTTTTAATTAAATAAATTAAAGTTTAATTAACTAATTCCAAGCACATTCCAAGTTTTATTGAAGACTATATTGACATTTTAATTATAGAAGCTAATGATCACTATACCCCATATAGTAATAGTATTATAGTCCAATAATTGTATGATTTGACCCCACACAAATTGCAACAGAAACAATTTTGGTGTTAATTAACTCTGAAATAGTCCCAAAAATAGTATATTTAAAAGTCTACCAAAATCCACCTAGTGGACTGTAGAACTACGGGGGCACGTTTGTACAGGGTAAAAATTAGATTGTGTGAATTGATTTTAAATGATGTACCAATTTATTTTGGCTACTCCTAAGGTTTACAAAAAAGGTATAGTTTGCCCTATCTACGCGTTTGTTTTAGTACATTAGGCTCATAACAGTTCACGGTCATCCTGGGGTAAAATTCATAGATGTGTCCGATTTTGAGCGGACTGGTTGTAAACTTTTAATTTGTCCCACTAGATAAGTAAATGTACATAGATTCTTGGTTTGAACTTCTATTAAGAATTACAGAGCTATGACGAGTACCTCCCATAGACCCCTGTATATCCCCCAGTCACATTTGCGTTCCCAATATCAACGAATATTATAGATGCATGGTGCAACCAGTATATTTTCGGGTTCTGACGAACAATTTGACACCATTTTTATAACGAACGGATCTATCTGAAATTTACCACCTCCCATTGGACCTTTTGAACCTATTTTGACTCATAACTATTGTAACTACAACCGGCAATATGGCAACTACACCTTTTTTTTAATCCTGGAATGTAACGAACACGTGGCATACGTTGCGACGCGTTTTGTACTTTCTATTTTGACCCTGTAATAAAACTTACCCCCATTAAAAATATTTGTTCCACCCTTTGATTTTTAGTAGACTTTTGTATGTTGTTTTTAAGGTATTCTCAATACAATTCTGTTGGAATTGGATTCTGTTGCAATTAGTGTGGGTTAAGGCAGCACTCATTTCTATTTTGGACTTGCCTATTAGTAAAGCCAAAAGGAACTCACGTGTGTGTGGTGGTGTAGTGAACTGTTTAATTCTTAGAACGCGAATGCACGTGTCTAAATTTCCCAATGCCCAACTCAGAAAGATGAATGAGGGTAACCCTTGCTTGTATAATTGGACTAGCCACGATCCCTCTCCATATTGATTTGTAAATTGATGAGAGAAATCTAATGGGGTTTCCCGTACTCATTGTACAATCGTGCGGCATATTGAAGCTGATTGGATTTCTTTTGTGAGTATATCTTCTAACAACATATTAAATCTGCCCAACTCAGAAAGATGAATGAGGGTAACCCTTGCTTTTTATTGGGGATAATCCAGCGTCCACTAGCTCCAGATTGATTGTAAATTGGAGTAGAAATTCTAATGGCATTTCCCACACTCATTCTATAAATCATGTGCGCAGAGTGATGATTTATGGATCTTCTAAGATGAAGTGTAATCTTCTAAGAACTATTAACCATTATCACGATTTCATCATTCCTCAAACTCCATTTTAAATGCGCTTGTTTGTATTAGGAAATTGTAGCAAATTTAGCCTCTGTAAGTGGTCACGCGTACACGCCGTATTTCAGAAATGCGATTCTTAGGGTTGTTTTTACTAATAAAAGTCGGGCTCCGACTTTTTTAGGTCTAGAACAGTAACAAGCTCAATTTTCTTCTCTTAGATTTCAAAATAAGTGAGACCCTCTTTAAATTTTTATTCTATCCATTTACGGTTGAAGACAGACATTTATTTTAAAGCCCACAGGAACAAATTGTATGTTACTCATGTCAATTTGTCATTTATGAGAAATGCATTCTTGTATCAATACACACAAAAACGCACTAGTTTTAATTTGGCCATCCCCCTTGTAAGAGATAGATCAAGCGGATTATGAGTACTTCCTTTGACATCCCGTCCAACCATGGCAATAAGTCTTAACACTTAAGTGACCAAGGGGTTTTCACTCCTCCGTTGGTGCCCAGGGGGGGGGGGGTGTTCCATGGGACCCCCCCTAAGAAACCACTTTCCCGAGGTGAATTTTACACGAACTTTCACCACATGTGAAGGTCATAAGGCAACTCCAAATCAGCAATCAAAAATGAGATTTTTTATTTTGGTTGCAAATTCAGGGGCAAAACATTGTTTTCAAAACCGCGCGAAAATTGGGCAAAAAGAACGAAAATTCAAATGAGGCCGTTGCGCTTACATCAAAACTTGAAAACTTAAGTTTAATGTTTTATTTTTTACATTTTACTTATTTCATTTTGTTAAAATCAGAATTTCCACAGTTTTAGGGAACCTTTATTTTTTTACGGGTGTTGCACAAATACACGTCTTTTCCCAATAGAGTTGTAAGTACAACGGGTTTGGCAACGTACATGCTGAAATTTGGTTTGTTTTCAGCACCATAAAGGTTAATAATTTTAATGTTCTAATAATTGTTTTACTTACATGTATGTTGCACTTTATCAGCCAAAAAAAATTTGCTTTTTTGGGGTTCTCAGTTTCTTATTCTTATTTTTAAAATAATCTCAAATGACTTCCGTTAGTGCCCCGGGGGGGTGGGGCCATGGACCCCCACTAATTAACTCATTAACCCGGCTTGGCCGATTTTAAATTATTTTGGGTATGAAAGAGCGCATTTAAAAAGTCTAAGTAGGGGGATCCCTGGGTGACATATTTGATGGGACCCTACTCAAGATACACTAAAAAGGTTTGAGAAGTGTTTTTCGGACATTCGAGGGTGCTGATTCCGAATATGCACCATGCAAAAATTGTCAAGTTGTGGAAAAGTGGATTTTAAAAACGTGAAATTTTTTGACACCCGATTTTTGTCTTATATTCTGAACTATAGCATTAATCGGATCTTATGCGTAAGATCTATTAATTTGACTTAAAGTTTTAAGAAGTGTTTTAGTCATTTTGAGTATGCTGTTTTCAAATAGAAACCTACAAAATCACACAATTGGTGGAAAGTGAATTTAAAGGGGAATTACCCGATTTTTTTCTTATTTTGTTATACTATAGCGTTATCAAACCATGCTCAGGATACCCAAACGGTTTAAGTGTTTTAGGTCTTTTTGAGGGTGCTTATTTTCACAACCATACAAAATCACTTTGTTGAAGGTGTATATTTTAAGGGGATTTTCCCGATTTCCTTATTTTTTTAAATATTCATTATCAACCCTCGTCTACCTGAACCTTTTTTTGTAACACACTCCCAAAGGGAGTGGGGTGGCTACCACCCCGCTATGAAATTTTGTTACGAACTTCCTATTCCTAAATTTGGTACCACATGATGCTAGAGTTTCTTCTTCTCCTTTTTCCATGGTACAAAACAAGTACAAACATCCCAATGATGACGTCACTATGACGAAATAAGTTGAGGAAAGGTGAAAAACCGATATAATGGTGGAAAATTGATAAATTTTTATTACAATGATCATTACTTATAGCACTAAAATGCTCTGGATATATAAAACTATTCAATTCCCTTCCAAGTAGAAGCCAAAATCATCGTGGACAATGGGGCTATTCCAAAAAAAAAATTGCCCCCCCCCTATTAGAGGGACTTTTGTCATTTTTGAAAGCTGGAATTCAGAATTTAATGTCTAAATCGGGGTGGGAATTCCAGGCATTTTAGGTATAGAGGGTGACGGAATTCAGTGTTTTTAAATATTTTCAGAGGAAAATTCCGGAAAAAAATCATATTTTTCAACACCCTCATCCCCCTAACCATAATCCTCTGGATTCCATGTTTTTTTTTTACAATTGGTAGTCTAGGAATTTCTGGATTTAAACGTAAGGTAGTGGTCTGGAATTCCTGGTAATTTACGGAAGGTAGCGCCGGGAATTCCAGATAATTTATGGAAGGATATCCAGGAATTCCAGATATTTTTGCCCTCCTGTGGGGGGTGGGCATTTTTTTTTTCTGGAATAGCCCAATCGGATATTCCTAACCTGTGGGAAAAATTATTTTTCCCCCCTACTCCACCATACTGTTGTACTATGGAATTTAATGTTTTTGGCTGGCATGCGAACTTTATGACGTCATTGTGACGTAATTCTAAATATGTTGGTACTCATTGTGGTACAATTTGAAAGAGATGACCAAGCTCTCCTATTGATACCAAAATCAAATTAGTGTCTGGTATATTCCTGTGAGGCATGTCGGTAGCTCTCTCCAGAAAGGGTTGGTTGCCACCCAACCCGCCCTCCCCATCACTTTGGAATCGCCATGTATCTTACCTATACCCCTATACCCCGGTGGATTTTGTTTTTTGGATGAAAGGAGCGGAAACTGTCAATATTGACAATTATATTAAATAATTTGGTCACCAAAAAGGGGGTTTAAGTAAGCCGGGGAAAAAACTTGGGAGGTGGGAATAGTCCGGTAGACGGGGTTAAAAATTCCAAGATCAACTAATTTGACTAAAAGTTTTTAAGAAGTGTTTTGGTAAATTTTTAGAGTGATGATTAGCATATTTAGCAGTAGGGCGACCCATGCTTCCTAAAATATCCTGAACCGTCTCATCTGAAACCTTGAGCTGGAAGATCGTCTACCTGGAGTCATTGAGGATTTACAAAAAATCGTGGTACCACCAACTTGCGCGCAATCAACCATGGTCAACTCCAAGAGAAGTGCCAAGAGCAAAATTTAGAACGTTATTTCACTTCTGGTCGATCTTACAAGGCATTTGGTTCAGTCTGGCGTGAAGGTTAGTGGAAATAATGTCCATTTGGATGCCCAGAGAAACTTCATCACCATGGTGCCCCAGTTTCATGATGGCATGATGCCAAGTTGTAAAACAAGATCAAACCCTCATCTACCAGCTTCTCAGTAACAAGGTTGTGTTTTGTGGCAGCCACTACTATTCAGTATGTTTCTCATCGATGCTTCAGTAATGCCTTTACAAATGACTCAGTGGCATCCAAATCACACTATAGATTTTGATGTGCTTCAACGCGAGGCGAATTACAGGCCAAACCAAGAAAAAAAGGAACACTTGTGAGCAACTCTTTGTCGTCAAATGCCAGCGGCAGCTTGCATGCTGGCTCAGGCGGTGATATGAACACAAATCTGCTCTCCTCTGCCTGGTGACCCCCCCCCTCAAGTTCGGCCTGACTATCAGTACCAAAAAATTAATTTATGTAATGTACCAACAACACGCCCTATGGTGAATCCACATCCATTGTCAAAATGAAAAACGTCCTGCTATAGGACCAACTTCCCCTACTTGGTATCCCATTCCGTCAACAATCTATCAGAAGTTAATACCCTAAGAACACGCCTCGCTAAAGCCAGTGCTGCCTTTGGACATCGTCGTGGCAAGGTACGGGAAAGAGACGGTACCACACCTTGACAACAAGCTCAAACTGTACCAAGCAATTGTTATTGCCACCTTTACTTTGTGCCGAACTTGGACTGTCTACCAAACACCTGCAGATCTCTGGAATCGCTTCCATCTAGACTGTTTCAGGAAGATTCTCAGGTTTGATGGCAGTGTACAAGATCCATACACAGAAAGTTCTCACTCGCTCCAACATTATGAAGTATTCCAGCCATGCTGATGAAATATCACGCAATCGGTCCGGTCCATATATGTCAAATGGAAGATTCTCGTAAATTCCAAAATATCTTCTTTAGCGAACTAGCTAGTCTGGGAAACGGTCACGTGGTGCTCCTAAGAAATGCACAACGACTCCCCCCCCCCCCCCCCCCCCCCCCCCCCCCCAAAAAAAACCCCCCCCCCCCCCCCCAACCCCCCCCAAAAAGACCCCCCCCACCCCCCCCCCCCCCCCTTTTGAAAGCTGCTCTCAGTGTTTTTGATGTTGATCCAGGAACTGGGAACTGCAGCTTCAGCAACTTGACTCATGGCGTGCAACTATTACCAATGGTGCAGTTGCCTATGAGGCAAAAGCAAATGCACCCACAACCAGATTTGGAAGACAAAGAATCAATGAAACGTCCAGAATTGCTATAGCAACACAACCACTGCTAACTCCTATCCAGTGTTATCTTTTCAGTGTCATCGATCTTTCCGTGCCAAATTGGTCTTTTAGTCACATTCCGTACTCACACTTCCGTCACATCTTAGGGTTGGCATGGGTATCATCTTTTAAGTAGACGAACTATAATAACAAGCTCACGTAGCTCATTTGAGGCCCATCAACGGCAGGTTTTTAATTATATTTATGATGCAGTAGGAACGACCCATAGCTCCAATATATATAAGAACACTCAATTTTTTTTGTGACCCTTTGCCCCTCCCCCCCCCCCCCCCCCCGCCCATGAAGCAAGGTAAAGTACAGATTTAATGGAGATACGTATTTTGGCCCCCCCCCCCCCCCCCCCATGCTCTTTGCTCGGCCTGCGCCCTCCAACTGAACATTGTCTGGTAACCAATGGATCAAAAGTAACAAAATTGGATCTCGAAAGACTCCAGCGCTGGCACAATAAGCTGCGCATTGGCGTTATTATTCATGTATTAATGTTTAACTTACTTGCTTGAGCAGCGAAAATAGCTGTCTTAAATCTCCATGGCCTTATATCAAAAATATTTAAAAAGATTATTCATAGGTATTTTTGAAATCATATAATGCACCTGTTACAAAATAAAATTTACAAAGTTGTCACCATCAATGTGTAAAGGTTAAAGGTTTAAGGTGCAAATAATATTCACACAAGTTTGTGATTTACTTGGTTAGCTCTTAAATCGGGTAGTAGTAGTACCCCTTTAATCATTTTAACGTTAGAGGTTTTCATCCATTTTAGTAAAAAAATCAAACAAATTTAATGTCCTGACCTTTTATGTGACATTGAAATTTTCTTGAAACTGTGCATACCTGTGACGTATTAAAAAAGCTATGTTTATCATAAAATCGGGTAGTGTCCCTTTAAAACAAGAATTTCGCCACTTTCCACCAACTTATCAATTTTGCATGCAGCAGATTTGAACTCAGCACCCTCGAATTGACCTAAAACACCTCCCAGATCTTTTAGTGTATCTTGAGTATGGTTCAACCTTATTTTGAGCCTTTTAGGCTTGATGGATCCCCTAGTAGTCAGACAATTACAAAAAAAAAATCGGCGCAAAAATCCCACGCGTAAAGCGGCCAGCGCGAAAACAAATTTTGGGGTCCCTAGGAACCCCCCCCCCCCCCTGGTCACTTAAGTGTTAAGAACTGGATTCGTCAGTTTCATGTAAGGCGATTCTGTGCAGTAACGTTGTACCATGATCGCGATATTTCTGTAACGGCAACAAAGACCTAGTCTCATATGTCCAAGCATTAACCCCTCACATCAATATCCACCCGTGGAAATATGCAAGAACTCTCACTTAATTTGAAATCTACTATAGCAGTGTTTACGCATCACTGCTATGACTGCAATACGGGTTAACGTCAATCACTGCATCAAAGAATACAGTCACTAACTCATTTAAAATAAAACAAATCAAATTATGACGATTACACACAAAGACTTGACTTAAAGCTATCTAGTCACGAATATTTTAACCTAAATGACAGTTATAGGAAATTACACTGTTTTGCAGCGGGGTTAATCCACTTACCCCGACGGATTTTGAAGTCAATAATTTACACCAATAGCTCGTCCTTTATCTTTGTGCATCATGCTATCCAATCTATCCAATTTTATATCAAAATGAAAATTGACGGATGTTTAGAAATATCGCTGATTGGTATATTACAAACTCATAATTCAACCGTGAACGTAAATTCAACATCCGTCACTATGTAATTCAACAATTCGACAATGAACGTAATGCTTAGTGTTCCACAAACAGCAGGATAACTTTGCCAAATACAAAATTAATATAATTTTAATCTCATTTCGTCTCGCACATAACACGCTGTATCAAAAATTTGTGCGTAAGTACATATTTCATAGTAATTAGGAAGAGACTTCACATTTTGTAATGAATCAATTCTTTATAAGATTGTGTCACATTCTGCAACCATAAATTTTACATCAAAGTCATATATCCGACAGAGTAATAATAACCTATCTCTCTATAGATCATATTGTTTTTAATTTGGTGCATTTTTAACAAATAATAATTTCAGATTAGACAGTATGTGATACGTTAAAATGGTATATTGATGCCTATACTGACTTTGCAAAATTAGCTATTTTTGAAATGCGATTTTGTCAGAAAACCTTTTTTCAGTATTTTTGGTTCGACATCCTTAGTACGTAACACACCCGGCGATTTGTGAAAACTACCTCTTTTGCTTACATGATTACTAAAAATCTCTCAATGAGTAGGATATGTTGTCCAGAATACCTTTGATAACTCGAGCACAGGTAAACAATCAAACGGCGCCACGAGCAAAACAACACGATACGAAATCATGCAATTTAAAACACAAGTGATTCACGAACCTCAATCGGTACCGACAAGCCTGGAAATTAAACCTGTTACAAGATCACCACCTCGTGAATCCCACAAGCCATAACGCAAGCAACATCTAGCACTGATGTGTTACTAATACATATCTTACGAACTAAATTTCTTTGCAAATTTTTTTACAGACTGAAGATCTGATATTCATAACTATCACAACAAGATTCAATAGTTATTATAAGTTATACTAGAAACAAAAATATTTTGCTGATCACTCTGTAAGAAACATCTGGACTATTTCTTTGGACTCTCCCTTCAGCAATCACATTAAAAAAAAATCAAATTCGATTATGGCACTTTCGTGCAGTAAATACAATCATGAGCTAAAAGTTTATATAATTGAGTTTGAGGCCCGGTTTCGTCTTGTGTGATGGTGACCGTCAACTTGTTGATGTTCATTATTTTGTTATTTTTGATGTTAAGCATATTTGATGGTTTAATTCGTGTATAATGTTTTTTAAAAGGGTTGGTCGCTGCTGCCTTATTGGCCTTTTGATTCAGTCCTCCGTAATCGTTTGTATTAATCCGTACTTGCCTGTATAGTTGTTTATATCTCTTTGTTTATTTAAATGGTTTGATGGAACTAAAGAATATGAATATGAACTATGATAGGTCGGCCCATGGCAGGGATGTAATGATGAATACGGCTACAAGCGTATGAAGCAGTCGCTCGTAAAAAAAGACAATGAACGATAGTCCAAGGGATTGGTGGTAAGAAATAAATGCGTTTATTTTGCAACCCATGCATCACTGAAAAAAAACCCATAATCAGCGCCCTATTAAAAATGCCACTTAGTTGTCTTGATTTAAAAAACATTGCAGATGCATTGGATCACAATCGGCATCAAAAGACGACACAAGTAAGACTAAGGGGCGTGGACCCAATAATCCACTGTTAACAATTTCTGCTGTCCCCATCGGGGGCTAAGGAAACCAAGTGTAAATTCATAATAATTATTACGCAAAATCACTAACTGCATGTTCCCGCACATAAAACTGGCACATTTTCTAAAATAATGAAATGTCACCTCAATTTCTTTCCCCAATATCAGAGAATCCAATGGATATGTATTATACTTCAGCAACCATGAGCTAAAGATATTACATGGGCCCAGTAATGTGGGGCATTGTTATAGCCAGGTGTTACCACCGCCACGATTCGGGGTGAGTGACAAATACCCGTCCTCTTTCACAATAACTAACCAGTGTACATATAATATAAGGTCGTTGACACACTACAACTTTCTTCTTGAAAACTCGTAAATTGAATAGAAATGAAGTTAAGGCATAAGTTGACGGATTTTGATGTCGGCACAAAGTTAGTTAGGTCAACAAACTTTCCCATCCACATTCTCTCATGATTTTGTTCATGTTTCTTCCTTTTAGAATAAATGATGAAAAAAACATGGTCAAGTTTACAACGCACTATAGAAGCTCATATGTAGTATTTGTGAATGAGGTTAAGTATGTTTGTCCTGAAAAAGTACTCAGTCTAAATTGGAGAGCGGAACAGTTGAAATCTATTCAGACTGCGCGCCAAAAGAACAATGGTCCTGCATCCCCAGATGAAAGGGAATCTGAAGTAGTTTTTTCTAACACGACCGCATACCGGGCCCGGTGATTGAATTCTTTAACTCATTGTTGCTGAAGTCTATGTTCATCCACTAGTCACTGATATTGGGGAATGAAATTGAAGTGACATTCTTATTCTTTTTCAAGAAAATGTGCGCAGTTTTACTTGTGGGAACAGACGATTATATGATTTTAAATAATTTATTATGAATTTACACTTGGTTTGTCCCCCTAGCCCCCCGATGGAGTCAACAAAACAACATCCTAGAAGGACATGTCCCACAGCCTAAAGGTACAATCTTACAATCGCAGATTTGATTGTTGAATGTAATGTCGAGCTGATGATAGGGTAGTGGTGCCCGATCTTTTCTTCAGTTCTAGGCTGAAGCAAGACGTGTGCATAACATATTTGTAGCTCCGATGTCTCGAAGAGAGACAATAAGAACATGGTTGATCAGTCGTAACTATTCACATTTGATTAACAGAACATGTGTGCCTTTTTATTACCAAGGATTGTGGCATGTGATTCAGATATTTCATTTTTAATGTTCTTTATAAATGAGCCCTATCTAATGCACGATAATTCCATTTGGTTGATAAGTACGTATGTCGAAATGAATATTAACAAGGCAGATCGAAAGAACTTGTAACCTAGTACCTTTATTTAACACAACCACCAACTTAAATTGTTGTTACACAATGGGCAGCCAAGCTTTGATTATGTGCCGTTTTAAAAATCCAGTACATCTCAGACGGTAGCCGTTTCATAGAGAAGTCCCGGTATGCAATGAATTTGCCGTTTATATTATTATTCCGTCAAGCGCTAACTGCACACTTTATACTCGCATGACAGGATCAATTGTTAAATACCCTCATTTGCATACGATGGGAGTAATATATGAAACGCGTACCTTTTCCAAACCGGGTCACAAGGTAGGGACAAAATCGGTCGAATCAATTGCACGTATACACGAAGGATCCATTTAATTCGTTTTTTTTTTTTGTCGATTCCGGATGCTAACTAACGTAAGCTTATTTTCGGATTAATTCCGGTATACCCTTCACGCGGAGACTTTTTGATGGGATAAAGTACGTAATGCAGAGCAGGTGCAAAGGGTAAGAGTCATAACTGCACTCGTATGTTTATCTGGATGAAAACGTTTTGCGGTAAAAGAAACTTTGTTTGTTCCAAATGATTATTCTAGGTATTATCATTCTATTCCGCACCATCTAATTACGAAAGAGGCGTAATTGATCGCCTCATTCTGTTCTGATTATAAGTATTCTAGGCACATATAGAAACCGCCATTTCTAAAAGGTGTTCCAGCTTCCTTTGGTATAACTGCTGTGCAGTAATAGTTAATACGGTGACTATTCCTATGTGGTTCCGAATCACACCTCTTGTAGTTACCATTTGGGCTTACATAAACAACAATGAAGCTGTTCATTTTTTTTAAAAACCTATAGCTTAGCCTACTATCTCTATCCGCGGATTTTTACCTCGTCTACCTGAGCCATTTATTTGGCAACAACCTCCCCGAGGGGGTGGGGGGTTACCACCACCCCCTGTTATTTTCGTCTTATCCGATTCCTGTAATTTGGTACCAAAGGATCTCTTAATTTTCTTCTTTTTTTCCTGGGACCAAAAAATAGTACCACATCCCCATTATGACGTCACTATGACGTCCATATGTTAGAACTTACGAAAATACTGATATAGTGTGGAACAATTGATATTTCGACAATTTTAAGCCAAAACCGCATGAAATCTGATTTTCCTACCTATTTTTGTTGTTTTGGCGAAAATTTGAATTTTTCACTTGTGTGTCCTAATGGAACTTGGCAGTGTTGCTGACATGCGAACTTTATTACGTCATTGTGACGTACTGCTATGCATGTTTGGTAATCATGTTGGTATCAATGTAAAGAAAGGACCATAGCTATCTATAGATCTATCTATCTATCAATTGTCTGGGATGTTCCTGGTTGTGTTTGCATGTTGGTACTTCTTTCCCGCAAAGGTGGGGGGTTGCCACCCCATCCATCACTTGGATCCACCCTGTATCTTTACCTATACCAACCGTTGATTTTTGGTTTTATGACAGGAGCGGAACGTGTCCAATTGACAATTACAATTAAATATTGGCACCAAAAAGTGGGTTTTTTACGCAAGCCGGGAAAACCTGAAGGGGTAACGCACCCCCCCCCCCTTCCCCCCTCTAAGACGAGGGTTAAACTTCATCATGTTTTTTATGTTCATGATGCTGAGAGCGTAATCTTTATTTGCTTTAAGGGTAAATCTAATGTAAGAAGAGTATCGGTTTCCATACAAGAAACTATAGTTGAATGAGGTGATGTTTACTTTGGTCAATAAACCCTCCACAAAACCCCCTTCCCCTCCTTCCTCCCCCCCTCGACCCAACACCCAACCCCCGTGTCATTACACGTGTCGGTACATTCAAAAATCAGTGACTCCCATTTTTTATATCAACCCTTACACTGCGATCTATATTCTTGCAAT
This sequence comes from Ophioderma brevispina, assembly GCA_023653785.1. Taxonomy (NCBI): domain Eukaryota; kingdom Metazoa; phylum Echinodermata; class Ophiuroidea; order Amphilepidida; family Ophiodermatidae; genus Ophioderma; species Ophioderma brevispina. The sequence goes on from JAMKCH010001884.1 coordinate 18,518, forward strand.
TTGAGACGACAACAGCACTTGCCTAATTTTGACAGGTTTTAGATATTACTTTGTGGCGATGGTCTCCCACTAATGATTGGCCTAAACATTCGACTTTTACCTTTTAATCTCCCGCTTCGTTGAAAAGCGGAAAATGTTGAAATAACTGGCGGTAAGCATATCAATACTAGCGGAAATCTTTGAACACATCTGCCAGAATTCCTTACATTTTGACTATAGATAGCCTAAAAATCGTTATCAACAAACAAGAGTCAGTCGGGGAATTTGTCAGTAGTAATCCTCTTTTTTGATCGAGGATATTCCTCAAAGTGGCCTGAACATACGAAAATTATACCGTAGAAGACTATTTTTTAAACCCGACAATTTTCTCTGCTACATAGTATGCCATGACGTCTCTGCTGATATCCTTTTATGTGTTTAACCAATCGTCAATGTATTGCTGTAACAGAGACTCATATACGAGATTGTTACGACTTGCTGCAATACCGAGTCATCTGTGAAGGTGCAATTGCCGTGGGAACCTGGATTGTAAGTTCAACTTTTTAGTGTAGGCCTACTTGCCGATTACCTTAACACGTATAGTCAAAAGAAACTGCCAATTCTTCATATTGAGTCATACATAAGAGTGGCCGCTAATGACCCTGTATGGGCTTTGAGGACCCCATTCTTTGTCAATCTATATATAAACCCGTCTGCACTCACATGCTATGACAAACTAAGGAACCACTGATCCAGGACTTTACTGGTATGTCGCGAATGACCTATCGTTGCACCCTGTCCAGTTTTACCACTAGTGGGCCCTATGTGACCTTTGACCCCCTATGTCAAATCCATATTACTAAAAAAATCAACTTTGTGGGCTTGTGCGTTTGTCCGGCTATGTGTTTCTCCGTCCTTTAACATACGGATATATAAATTTTGGTGTGGGGTGGTAGTAGCTCCAACGTCTTTGTGGTCACGATTTGTAGGGGTCTTTTGGGTCAAAGGTCATTCAGGGGTCATGGAAAATGATGGTGTTGTTGCATCCAAAACGTCTAGCACTAACAATTAAGAAAATAATAACACATCAAGATATATCTTAACAAAGTGAATTAAAGACACAAGATTATTTAAGTCTACAGTCTTTCAATGTTTCTGACTAGTGCTTGTGACGTTAACGTTTCGACACGAACGGAGTGTCCTACCTTTTAGAAAAATTCACATACGTTTTACACGTACACGTCCAGCACCCCTACTAACTCTTTCAAGTATTATTTTTAATTGCTGAAGTCAATTTTTCAAACCAAATTTACCCGCCGTCATGAAAAGTAAGTTAACAGTTTTCAATGAGTCCCTAGAAATGGTTTCCGACTTTTACGGAAACCTGGAAAAGCCCGTTTACCCCCTCTTGTACGTGAGTGGAGCGACGTCGGCATATACACCGCATTTAAAACAGCCCCAATTACGCGGTGCTTCAATTACATATGGACTCTATATTCCCCGGACTACAAAAGGTAAAATGGCAGCTACCACAGTGAATCGTCGTTTTGGGATCTTTGGGATATACAACTGCTTTATTTTGGATTAAAACATAATTGGTAAGTACAACAACATTTCATGTTTCAACGGATGATTTTTTATCCGGAATGCAAAGCCGGTAACCCGATTACGAAGATTTATGGTGCGAGAATGCATTCCGTGGAAGCGGCCACATTCGGCAGTCGTTAACATGTTATGACCGTTTAACCGAACGAAATGAAACAACGTGACTGTAAACTGATTATATGAATTAAACCACGTACTCCCCAGTTCTGCCATCGTTTCTCATTCCTCCGACTTTCGATGGACCATCAACCGGCAATATGTTCTATTTAACCATTTAACTGCTATGGGCTATGCCGTGTCCTTAAATTGTTTACTAAATTTACACCCACATCCAGTGGTGCAAGGGAATATTGGTCGGCTACAGATAATGAACGCTGTTTGAGATTTGCTGTTTTGCCTTTTGTGATATTGCTCCGTATTGCTATTAATGCAAAAGTGTTAGTTATAATTATTGTTAGTCCTGTTTGTTGACTTTGTTCCCACTGACATAGTTCCCTACAACGGGGGCTGGTCAGACGGGCGGAGCCTGTCAATTTTTTTCGTTTCGGGAAAGCGTTTATTTGTAAGATCTCTATCTATGATGCATTTCATATGTTTGTAGATGGCTCCTTTTTCAATTATGAGCCCTTAACAGATGGACTTTTTACGTAGACAATTTTCATTTCAATATTGTTTTTTTTAAATCTCCATATGGACTTAGTTCCTACTGACAGTTCCTTTGGGAAAGCTTTTATTTTAAAGAGCTCGTCCTATCTCATGACAGTTCATAACCATGTTAGGTGGCGTCCGTTTCCAAGTGTACGACCCTTTTCAGTTTAACTTGTTTCTTCAACCTTTCACGGTCTTCTTTTAAAAAAATCCAAATGGACTGAGTTCCTGTGACATTTCCTTACATGTGGAAGCTGTACAAGTTGATCTTTTCAGACATTACCGTTGGCTGTATCCATCTGAGGCCCTAGGTATTACCACTTAAAAATGCTCACTTAATTTTTTTTTTTAATCTCTCCGCTTCTAATCAACTCTCCCTGATTCCAGATCAATCTCCCTGATTCCAAAATCCAAAATTGGGGGTTTTGGCACTCTGCAAAGGTCATGCAGGGGGTCGTGTATTGGATACTGGGCTTGTGCGTTGACGTATGGTAGAGTTTTGCCCTACCACTTTTGTGGTCACGTTTTTCGAGGGGTTATTTTGGGGTCAAAGTCCATTAGTGCCATTATTGGGTAACTTGGCTGTGCCTTTCATACCCATGCTTTGACGTATGAATATGAAGCACCCTGGGCGCTAATCTAGGTCGAAAAACATGCCAGCTATACTCATCTAAAGCGATCTAAGCGTGTATCTTCACTGTGGGGAGTTAGGGGTCCTTCAAGTCAAAGGTCAAATGGGGTAAACATTGGTGTTGGTGTATGCTACATGAAACTTGAGGGTGGGTTGATTGTTGATGCCACACTCTTACAACAAGGTCATCATGGGTCATTAGGTCAAAGGAGTCAATGGGGTAACTTTAGTATCCGGCGAAACTTGGTTGGTGGGGCGCTTGTGAGAGTATGAATGTACGAAATTTTATAAGCTCAGACAAGACCGTCAGGGTCGTTCAGTCAAATGCAACCGCAAACCCGAGGGTCATTCAATCCGGTGATCGCAAAACACAGTTGATAGCCAAATCCAAGGACCGCAGTACAATACTTGGTAAGAAAAACCACTGGCCCAGACTCTTATTCTATGAACAGAATGCCCTCTTATGGCCCTATATGCCCTTGTTCCCTCCATGACCTACTTGACTTTTTTTACCCCCAACCTAACAAAACCTTCATCCCCGTTGTACATTTGTCTAGGACCACCAAGCTTGCTCAAGATAACCACTGACCAAGACCCATGGGCTACCTGTAATGACCCTACACGACCTGACCCCAACTATGCCATGCCCCTAACCATCCCAATTGATGTTATGCATCATGATTCACTCGTTGTTACAGCAGAAGTAGTTTGGGTCTTCTTGAACGAAAATGGCTGAAATCTGACCAAGCGTTGGCACGACATGCATTTTCGCAGTCGGTTGGGAAGAAAGAGAAAGAACGAAAGAACGAAATCACGAACCAACCGTCTCAATACAAGAACTTACCTGTGGACGGCTAAGGTAATAGCCGTGAACGAATTGACACACCTGCAGCTAATGGGAAATCTTAATTATTTACTCCAGGATGACCTTTAATTTAATCTGGCCATACCCGTGTAAGTAAAGGTCTATATCAAGACAAACTATACGTGTTAACTCGTTTTAACTTTGAAAACAACACCAAAAAGTTGGTGTACATATTTACACGATGTTTGCTTTATTTCAAATTGATTTTACCCGCTTGTTTAACATTGTATTCCTGCAAAAATTTCGTCTGATTTTTATGAAGCTGTTCTAGGTACTTCATAGACATGGTGCACGGCTTAACACGTTAGTTAAAATATGCTTATATCGGGTTGATGGACAGGTCGTAGCTTAATTTGATGAGTTATAACCAGCAACAGTAAATTATCTGAGTAAAAACAGATACCAATAATTTGACTGATTTACTATTGAAGATAGCATTGATTTATCAGGTAATACCGTATGCTCTGTTCAATGCTATTTTCACAGGCAATGATACAAAACGTTTAAAGCAATAATGGCACTTTTTTGAAGAGCGCCCCCAATTTTCAAAAGTTGATATTTTGGCACAGTTACGTTGGTAATTGTCTAGGAAACTTTACCTGCGAACGAGAATGCTAAGAAATGCGTATTCATAAAATAAGCGATTTTGTAATTAGAATTGGGATCCCAGATTGGACTTAACGGCAGAGCTGGAAATGCTACGTTTATGTCCGTCCGTGATGAAATAGTGCCACCTCGAGAAGATAACCTCTAACTTGACTTGCCTGAACTAATAAAACAACTAATGGATGAGCGTAGACACGTACATGGCGCTATTTCCTGGCTATTTCACATTGGAAGGCCGTTTCCAGCAGCCGTTGAATCATTATCGGGATCCCCGATAATAATTATTCTAATTACAAAATTCCTTCGTTTGTTACACACACACATTTTCAAGCTTAACCATTCACAGGTATAGTTTACTAGCCAGTTACCAATGCAACCGTGTAAAAACCTCAATTTTTTTGAAAAATTGGGGGCGCTCTTCAAAAAAATGTGCTAATATTGTTTTAACTGTCAAAAGTTGCTCAGCTCGCCATAGTCAGGCTCAAAAGTTTGATTTTACTATTTCCCCTCTGATCTTTATAATGTTAATGGAATGGAATACACTAAGGCACACTGGGGCACATTTCTGAAAAAAAAAAACGCTGACATTACAAATCGTATCAAAACAACCTTTATACGCGCCACCACATGTATCCGTTTCTTTACCTTTGAAAACCAGTCCACAAAGCCAATCCGGCCCACCTGACAGAATCAATTTTCTTTCTCAATACTATTGAACCAGACACCATTATTCAGAATTTAGACCATGTGGTTTGACGTAGATTTTACTATTCAAAACCACTATTGCAAATATCGAAGATGATCTTACTTGGCAGGGTTAAAGATTTCAAAACGATTCTCACCTTCGTGCATGGTTAAGATTTTATCAAAGCTTATCAACATTCCTTCAAAGACTTAGTGGTTTGAAACAAAAGCCTTCGTCTTCTCAAATCTCACTGTACCTGGGCAATGACTCGGGTCCTGTCAAAGTTAAGTTTGGCTACAGGAAGCGGACATTGATCTTACGTAGTCTAAAGGTGGCTTTTTTTTACATTACACGTGTCGGTACATTCACAAATCAGTGACCCCCTCCCACGTCACCAAAATCCTATGGAGGACCACATTTGGAGAGGTTTTTCTTGATAACATCAAAAGAAAAAATCCATGAGTTACACACCTTTAAGTGAAGTTTTACCTGATTTAAACTTTTACAAGAATAAGGTAAAAAGTTTACCTAAATTACACAGTTATTAAATACCTTAAATACTATAGTGAAATGACTCCATCAATGTATATGTTAAAAAATGACCAACATCAGTGGGGCATAAAGTGCCTCACTCAGGATTTAGTGTAGAGTATATAAAAGACCAGTGTCTCCAAATGAAAGATTATAAAGGAGTAGCGAAGCTTTTCCGGTTGAGATTATGGAGATTTTTTCAACTTTGTGATATAAACCTTAATTGGTATCAAGGTATACTTGGCTCGAAATTAATCTGTGACAGTGTTTGCTAATCGGCACAATAGCATGTTCTTCATCATATGCGTAGTAACTTCTAAGCTGTACGCACATTAAGCATCCAATTGCCAGGACTCGCCTAACTAGAGATACTCATAATCACCAAATCTGATGTGACGACGGCAGATGAAGATGGCTAATAGTGCTGCACCATCAGGTAATAAGAAGTCTATAAGATGCACTCGAGGTGCATCCTGGTTCACAGACCACAACCTTAGCCTCGGACATTTGCCAAGTGAACTATTTCGTACCACTGATCACTCGCCTCTACACGTGGATAGCGGGTCTGAGTCGCCGATTGAAACTCAGGAAGTTGTTTTTTACCTATATAATATGGCGGGAAACATGCCAGACCTTGTCAAACAATAGAACATCTGTGTGGCGTATGTGCACCAGCAGGTATATGCATTGTTTCCGCCTTATTGTATAGGTAAAAAAACCAACTTCCTGTTGTGACACCCGGCGACCATTCAACTGTGCGGCAGCCTCACTATCCTCTACACATGGATAGTCGGCTGCGCACATTGAATGGTCGCCGAGTGAAACATCAGGAAGTTAGTTTTGACCTATACAATATGGCGGAAACAATTGCATACACCCTGCTGGTGCACATATGTCCACACAGATGTCCTATTGTTTGACAAGGTGTATATGCATTGTTTCCCGCCAATGTATAGGTCAAATACCAACTTCCTGTTGTTTTCATCGGCGACTCGGACCCGCTATCCATGTGTATAGGTCAGTGGGCAGCCCTCTATCCTTGTGTAGAGGTCAGTGCCACTGATCCCAAATCTGTGTACGATAGTCACTGCCTCATAGGCGATTATATGTGCACAGTGTCATGATCAGCGTATTTATTACAGTGATGAACGATTTTGGACAAAGCGACCACATGACCATTAGATATTGACCACTGATACCTGATTGTGTACAAGCCAGAAGTAGTTTGGGTCAGCGGTTCTTCTGACCGCAAATGGCTTAAATCTGACGCATTTTTGGCACGAGCATCATTTCGAAGCCGGTTGGGGAAAAAAGAAAGAAAGAACGAACGAAATAACGAACCAAACGACGACTCAAATACAAGAACTTACCTGTGGACGGCTAAGGTAATAGCCGTGAACGGCTAAGATAACAAATTGACACACCTGCAGCTAATGGGAAATCTTAATTATTTACTCCAGGATGACCTTTAATTTAATCTGGCCATACCCGTGTAAGTAAAGGTCTATATCAAGACAAACTATACGTGTTAACTCGTTTTAACTTTGAAAACAACACCAAAAAGTTGGTGTACATATTTATACGATTTTTACTTTATTTCAAATTGATTTTACCCGCTTGTTTAACATTGTATTCCTGCAAAGATTTCGTCTGATTTTTATGAAGTTGTTCTAGGTACTTCATAGACATGGTTTGTGGTAAAAGAAATGCTGTTGCAAACTGTTGCACGACTTAACACGCATCTAGCAATAAGTTACCAAAATAAAATATGCCTATATCTGGTTGATGGACTGGCCGTAGCTAGCCTAATTTGATGAGTTAGGACAAAATAAGTGTATTGTGAAATATTTCTTAATGGTCCAATAACCAGCAACAGTGAATTATCTGAGTAAAAACAGATTGTCTCATTTGACTGTTCTTACTATTGAAGATAGTAGCCGTACATTGATTAATCGGGTGATTAATACTGTAAACTCTGTTCAATGATATTTTCACAGGCAATGATAATAAACGTTTAACTGTCAAATGTTGCTCAGCTCGCCATAGTCAGGCTCAATAGTTTGATTTTACAATTTTCCCTCTGATCTTTATAATGTTAATGGAATGGAATACACTAAGGCACACTGAGGCACATTTCTGAAAAAAAAACCCGCTGACATTGCAAATCGTATCAAAACAACCTTTACGCGCCACCACATGTATCCGTTTCTTTTCCTTTGAAAGCCATTCCACAAAGCCAATCCGGCCCACCTGACAGAATCAATTTTCTTTCTCAATACTATTGAACCAGACAGCATTATTCAGAATTTAGACCACGTGGTTTGACGTAGGTTCTACTATTCAATACCACAATCGCAAATATCGAAGATGATCTTACTTGGCAGCTAGGTTAAAGATTTCAAAACCATTCTTACCTTCGTGCATGGTTAAGATTTTATCAAAGCTTATCAACATTCCTTCAAAGACTTAGCGGTTTGAAACAAAAGCCTTCGTCTTCTCAAATATCACTTTAATTTCATTGTACCTGGACAATGACTCGGGTACTGTCAAAGTTAGGTTTTGCTACAGGAAGCGGACATTGATCTTACGTAGTCTAAAGGTGTTAAACTATCATGACAGCTTTTAGAAATCGCTTAACAGGTTTACCAGATTTTGACGTGCGAGAGTTGTAATCCAAAGGCAATGGTGATGGGAATTTGTCTCCTGTTCCTAACGTGTCATGAAATTGCATTACCAGCAAATAGCGGCTTATGATAGCTCTCCATACTAAGGAAGTACAGATGGTAATACACAACTGAACCACTACAACTTGTGAGGGAGCACACATCTTTTATTTTACTTTACATTACTTTTAGCAATGAGAGGTCTGTTGTTAGAGTAAGTTTTATACCAAATTGTTACTTAAAGTCTCTATAATAAAAGCCACTATCAGCGATTTTTTTCAGAATGTAAACAAATCGCGCCCCTATTTTTCATCAAAGTGTATTTTTTGCACTGTTGTATTGGAAAGTGTTGTAGTAAAAAACCTGTCAGTGGCTAAGCGTAACAAGCCGTATTTGTTAAGAAATTATGATTTGTATGCTTTGTTACAGTCGGGATCCGATCCTGATCTTTATAATGTAAATCAAATGGAATAAACTCAGACACTGGGGCACATTTCTGAAAAAAAAAAACGATGACATTACAAATCGTATCAAAACAACCTTTACGCGCCACCACATGTATCCGTTTCTTTTCCTTTCAAAATCATTCCACAAAGCCAATCCGGCCCACCTGACAGAATCAATTTTCTTTCTCAATACTATTGAACCAGACAGCATTATTCAGAATTTAGGCCCTTACAACAAGTTTCCACGCGAGCAGTGACAAACTATAATTAAGATGATGTCACACACTAGTCTATTTACATATTTCTCTCAGCCAATTACCGGGCGCCGTTGCCGAGTGATAAGGAAGTCGTGCATAAACATACGCACACCAAAGCCGGTGCAATGATCACCGATGTTGCCAAAACCACGATTTGGTAGCCCAACTGGGCAACTTTGGCTACTCGGCCCGAGAACTGCAAAGTCCCAAAGCGAATTCGCGAATTTTTGGCTTCTTTTCACTTTCAATAGACGAGATTGTAAAAAAGTAGAGATAAATACGATTTGAAAAGTGTTTTAAGTTGTTCTTACACACACAATGATGCTCTTGCTACAAACAAGCATAGAAATCAATTAAGAACACCGCCCGTAGGGTCAGTGTACAACCGTGTATGACGGGTGACAAATGGCTGCTGTCAATCAGTTGCGATACAATAAAAAGAAGAGAAAGCGAGTGAGCACTTACTGGAAGCGAAATTTCTTTCCTTTGTTAACTTTCATGTATCACAGTATCATCTTGCATGATGCTGATCGCTTCTATTGTTACGTGTATGTATTGTCTGCCTTTATTCCGTGAAGGTTTATATTGATTTAAAATCCCAACATCGCCAACAAATCCCTTGCTAGTCTAAGTGGTTAAGAATGGTTCCTAATCTCTCCTCGGCGAAAGGTCGAACCCCCACTGTGCTCAATTTTGAGAAATTAATTTGATCTTGGATTTTGTTCAAGTGAAATTGATCGAGTCCAAAATTAACGCAAAAGTATGGTTTAAATGCTCCCTAACTTCAATTTTGAGAGCTTTTTATTTTTTCGGCAACTTTTTTTTCGCGCGTCTTCCCTCGAATTGGGCTGATAATTTTTGGCAACCCTGCAATGTGTGTGCATAAGCACGAGGTGATTACGCTGGACCGGCTGGGTTATTAACATATTTATGAATATTGCATAGGTACCTATGGTGAAAGTGTTCAAATTGTTTTGAAATTTGGCTCGAATGTTCAGAAGGGTCGAATGCAACTACCTAAGCAGATACTTTAGTGAATGAAGATACCAGTGCCTAGTAAATAGGCCCCACCTGTAGGCCCTGTAGGAAATTACGTTCAAAAGTAAAAAAAAAATTGGAAGCTGCAGGTACCTGTATGGATTTTTCACAAAAGTATAATATTTTTGTATCAATAGAAAGATAACAAATGTAATTTACATTCTATAAAGATACTATATCCAAAACAGGCTTCTGTTGGGAGTAATGACTTCACAAAGTCGAGTTACGTGCATTTTCCCTATACCGATTTTGTGTGCTGCAGAGCGTGCATTTTCAACATTCCCGTTTCTATGGAGGATGTCCGTCAACTTGTTGTAATGCCATGCATGTGGTTTGACGTAGGTTCTACTATTCAAAACCACTATCGCAAATATCGAAGATGATCTTACTTGGCAGGGGTAAAGATTTCAAAACGATTCTCACCTTCGTGCATGGTTAAGATTTTATCAAAGCTTATCAACATTCCTTCAAAGACTTAGTGGTTTGAAACAAAAGCCTTCGTCTTCTCAAATATCACTTTAATTTCATTGTACCTGGGCAATGACTCGGGTACTGTCAAAGTTAGGTTTGGCTACAGGAAGCGGACATTGATCTTACGTAGTCTAAAGGTGTTCAACTATCATAAAGGCTTTTAGAAATCGCTTAACATGTTTGCCAGATTTTGACGTGCGAGAGTTGTAACCAAAAGGCAATGGTGATGGGAGAACTATATACCATTTGTCTCCTGTTCCTAACGTGTCATGAACTTGCATCACTTAACACTAAAGTAGCAGCTTACATTTAAATGTTCTTTTTGCTAAGGAATTACAGAGGGTAATACATAACGAACACTACAAGAATGTGCGGAGTAACACATCTTTTAATTTTAACTTACATTACTTTTTAGCAATAGGGGCGGGGTCTGTTGTTAGAGCAAGTTATATAACAAAGCGTTATTTAAAGTCTGTCAAATGAAGTGGCGAACATCTTTGCATGTTAAAAACATTTTTTGACCTCAGAGTAAGGCACATCTACTTTTTAATCTAAATTCGAAGTATTATAAATGTCTACTTAAAATTTAGTGAGAAAGTCTCTTATCTTTACGACACATTTAACTCCATCTTTTCCACGGGCTGGTGATCGCCCTCCCCCGGTCAGGTCCCTCGACGCCACCGTCTATGGAGGTGTTTAGGGGAGCGGTTAATTATGCCAGGCCCTTTTTTACTCGCACCTGTATATATGCACTTGGAAACTTCTTGCAAACCTCACATGAGCAACGGGTTATTTCTTGGGTGACACACCTGACTGAAGGACTATCAAAGAACAGTTTGTAATGTAGACCTTTTGTCCATTCATAGCTACAAGAAGCTACACGAGCTAGCCTTTAAGACCATTACCCAAATACATATAAGCGTATGCTGGTGTAGTGCATTGAATGCTAAGACTTGGATTGTATTAGCAGTGTTCTCACCAAGCATACTCTGGAAGACACACAAATGGCCTTCAGCTTAATGATAAAGCATGGACAGATAAGTCAATTAAAATTGACCGCGCTATTTATATAATGAGCAGGTTAAGGTGCAACGAGATATTTCAAGTCATCCGTGTTTTCTGTGATATGTAGTGAGCTATTAGATAGAACCTAACTAGATTCCCTATCTTTTATTTGATTACAGAAATAACATGAAAACACAAGGTGATTTGTATATGCTTATATTTCAATAGAAAACATTTTAAACTTAATTTCTTATTTGCATTCCTATATAAATCAGAAATTTTCACAATTATTTTTACCAAAGAACATTTCTCAACTTAATATCCTTTAAGATATTTTTGACAAAAGACTTTACACCAGTCAAACTAGACTGTTATTTGAATCTCTCATCGTTTGCACCTTTAACTCAAGGGTGGTATGGTATGCATGCAATAGGAGTTGTTCTTGTGGGCAATTACATTTGGTGCTATTGCCTGCATAAAACTAAACATTCGAAATGAGGTCCCCCAAAAATCACAAATGCCACTCATATATAATACACATCCCTTGCAAAGCGCTTGTGGTTCTTCAGGGTAAAAGGGGTTCATGTATGGAAGCCTGTATTGTAATTTTACATAAAAGCTATTTTTTTAAAAAAAACCAGGAAAAGGTAACTTTGAGCATGTGCTTTATAACGTGAAACAATTCATCAGTTCTCCATGAAAACTACAGAGAGCGTCCTTTCCTTATCCGGCGATGTCTTTCTGTCCGCCATCTGACCGAAATAGCCGAAACTTGACTTGCGTGAACCAACGGAACCACTAATGGGAGGGACGTTTGCCGCGATCCCGATTTTGATTTCTGCTATTCCTTCTTTTGGTGACATACAGAGAAGAAGCTTTCCCTCTTTCACGGTTATAGTTTAAAGTTTAACTACCAAATTACTCACGGTTTTACTATGTAAAATCTCTCAAATTTGTGAAAATGGTGCTTTTATTCTTTAACATCATCATCAACATGTTTACCCGGAGACGTTTAAAAACTGCATCAAATTGGCGAAGTTTGTGCATTGTCATCATTTTCGAAGTGCTAAGGTTAATGTAAATTTGTAGTCATTCCAGCGTCATGTGAGCTCTTATCTTATAAGAGCGATTTCTATCAAGGAAGTTTAGAGTATAAACAAAGTAACACTTTAACGTACACTTCACTACCGATAAGACACTGAGCCATGGAATGCGCTAGGAACAATATCTTTAGATTTATATTTAGCTCTCGTGGCTTCTTAATAAGGTTCATCGTTTTAAAGCCCGTTTTTAGCATTTCGTAACGTATATCGCGGGAGAAAATACAGTCTTCACCTCGTTCTTAAAAGAGCTTTTATTTTAGCTTACATTAAAATTCAGAGCTTTCTGTTTTTTATAGTCCTTTTTAAGAATGCATGGGGTGGGCGAAATTACGAACTCTAATTGGAAGTGATTCCGATTTTGTTTGAAAGTATAAACTCAGTTTACATATGTCTACTGATTTTTTTATTTTTTTTCATTAAGTTGCCTATTCAGAACAAGAGATAACTTAGGTTTTGAATACAGTGCAAATTCGACATAAATTTTATATGCTCCCTACAATCATGGAAATAGTTGTTGAAACACTCTGAAACGATTTCGTTCCTTATCTAGTTTTAAATGCTATATTGTCATGAGCATTCCTTGTTATTCCCACAAATTGATAACATGGAGGTGTGGAAACGGTCGTAGTGTGAATGGATTGTTAGGGCTTTCAATTGAGTATCCAGAGGGCTTGTAGTCCTCTCCTCTAGCCCGCGTGATCAATGAAGCAAAGTGGGGTAGGTCCTTCCAAGTACGATATTATTCCATGATTGTAGGTATACATCAAATTGAGTTTGCGAGAAATACTAGCCATCCCTTGACATCAATGTCCGTACGTGGGTATCATGATCTAGTTTGTGTAAAGACATAACGGATATTGAAAAATAACACAACCTAAGGGAACTCACATCCGGTGTTTACAAGCTAATACCCTAGGCCTATGTTTCAAATGCATTTGTAAAATTAAACTAACTACAGCACGTTACACCTATACCCCGGATACTGCCATTTTAAGGTTCATTCTTGGAGGTAATCGTACAAGAAAATTAAAGTATATCTTAGAAAAAGGCTTATTTCCCGTATGCCGCGCGCCATTTTTATTTTGGAGGTCATTTTTAATTATTTATATATTTATTAATCTTCCCTGGAGATGAACCAGCGAACGATAGTGTGGAAAAAAAAACCCATGTGCGCATGGCCGGATTAGAACCGGGCGACCTTCGTATTACCTCCGAGATCTACCCTCAACGAGCTATCAAGCAGGATGGTAACGAGCGATAGATATCATCTATAGTGTTAGGGTTCGAAAGGTGTCCTTCGCTTTCCTAGCGTCGTGCATGTAATACGAGGCTCGCCGGTTCGAATCCGGCAAGCGCACAGTTTTTTTTTTCAACACTATCGTGCGCTGGCATCTCATGAAACGAAATTAATATATAATACATCCTGTCTACCTGGAAACTAGTAGTTTTTAAATCTCATTTTTAATTCTTGTTTTCTTTCTTTTTTATTTGATCTACTGTATTCTTTTAGACAAAAATGGTTCAGGGAGATAGAAATTCAGTTCTTCAATATTACGTGATCCCAAGATATTTCGTTTTATAGAGTATTAATTTGACAGTCAAAATCGTTTGCAAACTCTCTGACCTACGTTTTATTAGCCTGATGTGGACTGAACCCCTTTCCTGGGGAATTTTTTAAAAAGTTTTTTGACTACCTACTGGAAACAACTTTTTTTTACCAAATTGCGTTTAGTTTATTTTTCAATTGACGTCATAGTACCTTTAGTCCATCACCTTTGTAAACTGTCAGTGGTGGTGTTACCTTAAGGATTCACTAAACGACTAATAACACCTTCAACTTAAAAACGATCAATTTGCATGACTGTAAGTCCTGGACAAAGGCTCCATTGGGTCTAACTGCCATGATTTTTTTTTTAAACAAAATCAACTTTTAAGATTGCATTTTGTGTTTTAGATTTTAATGGTGTCAGTTGTAAGCTTTCGCAACCATCTTGTAAAGAACAAGATCAAAGTTTTAAGGGAGTTTTTAAATGTGTAAATGTTGAACACTTATTTCTATGATCATTTAGGTTGCTCAATTTTTATCATTATTTCATCATACATCGAAGTATAGCCTCTTAACCAAAAAAGCACAAAGTCATGCTCTAAGAATTGTCTAACATCATGCACCGAGCTTCGTCATTATTCGAATCGTTTTTTCCTACCTGGAATAAAGGCCGTATGACCGGCGCAAAGAATCTACCAATATCTATACCAAAAGACCTGTCCACTTTTTATACGGAATAAAGGCAGAACTTTCTATGGCCCGCTACATGTTTAAACAGTGAAAAGCTTATTTTTTCGAAGGGCCAATCTTGATCCAAAAGGTTTTTTTTCCCCCCATCTTGCCATAGACGGCCTGCCTATTTAGCGCCACCTGGCGTTTTCAATAAAAACTTGGTATATCAGCGAAATTCAAGTTTTCAATTGAAAAAAAAAAAAACACTGGTTTCTCGGTGAAATTCACAGTATTTCAATCGAGAATCCTGTTTTAAATTACAAAAAAAACCAGGTTTTTCGAGAAAAAATATCGGCAAGAATATCTCGGTGAGATTCTCGGCGTAACTCCAATCGAGAATCCAGGTTTTTCAATTGAAAAAAAACATGTTTTTTTCGAGAAAAAAAACTTATATTGGCGAAAATCCAGTTCTTCGATTGAAAAACTTGGACTCTCGATTGAAAACCAAGTTGTTCAATGGAAAAACCTGGTGTTTCAATCGAGCATCCCATCTTGCCATAGACGCCTGCCTATTTAGCGAGCGCCACCTGGCGTTTTAAGTGTGGGAATATAAAACTTCTAACGAATTTAACACTGCAAGTTAATTCTTCAACACGCTTCTGATTTATTCACATACAATGACTCCGGGCTCGATGTTTTTGACCTCTTACGGCCACTGGACATCCTCTGTTGACCTTTTTTTAGTTCTTTTATTAGTGTTTGTATCAAATTTACCTTTTATTCATTTTATTTTCATGTATTTGAAAAAAAATGTTCAATAAAGATTTTCACTTATTTACGGTCTCAATTTGACTGCTTTTGAGAAAGGCTTCAAATCCAGAATTTCTTATTGACTTCCATAAATTAAGTCTGGACGTACCGCAGAGTACCAATATAAATGCAGCTGTGACAAACACGACAGCAGAAATGACCTGAGGTTAGACAATATTTGATTTAAATTGACGGACAACGAGCTGGAAATGGATTTGGATGGATAACGTGAGGTCAAATGGGTGGATTTGGCAAATATTCCACCGCCCACCCCCACCCCGTATTAACCAAGCGCATTCAAAGTTTTGTCATAACGTTTATAACTGTATTTCAGTTCATTGTATTGTACTAGCTCTAAGCTTAGACTATTAAACCTTGATGGACCCCAACCTATGAAGCAGAAACACAGAATGTTTATAATTGAGGGCGTTCTTCTTTCAGAATAATTAAGCTGATTTGCAGTTGCTGTTTACTCCCGCATGCTGATGGTGGGAGAGCGTCGCCTAGCGGTTAGGGTGCTTGCCTGTGGCGCAAATTTTCCAAAAACTCCCGGGTTCGAATCCCGGTGGGGCCACTTGCTGGGATTTATTTGGGTGCTCAATTCTGGATATAATCTGTATACGAGCTATTGATTAAATACAGAATACAGCTCTCCTCCATGGTTCACTTGGAATTGGGCAAATGGACATGAAAGCATCTCGTCCTTTGAAGGGGACGTTAAGCCGTCGGTCCCGTGTACAGAGAGTCACAACTGTACATGTAAATCGCAGTCAGTGTCGAATAAGAGTAAGGTGTAAACCCCTGACTGTTCCCAATCCGCCCCAGTCTCAAAAGCGGCCCGATGTTAGGAGCGTCCGTATCATGGATACACGCGGCCCCAGATCAGCTTACTCAGTTGAATAAATCCTGACACCACCACAAGCCATTACTAATGACTTGTGGATACACTAAGAAGAAGATAGTAGGTAGAAGATTTATTTAGAGGCATTTTTCTTAAAGATGTAAAATGATTTTTTTTTCTTCGTTGGATATAGTGCATTACCAATTAAATACTACTTTAAAGTTTTTGTCAAAAAAGGCATGTATGAAACATTGGAGTATTCGTTGAAACAAAACATTAAAGCAACCGTCATTTAGTTTCCTCAGGATTAACAAATCCAACGCCCTCATTTTTTAAGTTGAGGTATTTTGCATGATTTAATTGGAATTTTCAATAGAAAATTTACCTGTCAGTGGTAAAGCTTAGGACAACAGAGTTTTTGTGCAAAAATATCGGGATCACGCCAGCTTTGGCGTTATGGTTAAAAATGGCAGTTTTTACGTACCTAGAACGATCTTTAAAAGCGGATTCGGAGATTTCTCGAGGATGGCGACCCTCGATTTTCTGACAAATCGATTTGTTTTAGCATATACATAATGCTTCCTCACATAATAATCACTGTGTGATATCTAAGATCAAATCGATGCCCTTCATATAAAAATCACAACTTTGTTTAGAAATTTCGGATCCGGAATTTTGTTTGTTTAATCTGGTGGGGAAAATCGGCAAAATAGGCATTGCGCCAAGTTGGTGCATTCAATTCTTTATATATCTACATGTCTCACATAATAATTATTTCGGCTGATTTTTTTTTTCGTTATGACACTACAAGCAAATTTATTGATTACGGTTACTGGATATTATTTGTACATCAACCTATGGGCTATTATGATATATAGTACGTAATTACCTCTCACATTTAAAAGTCAGATTCAAATGAAATTTTAGGATTAAGAAGGTATGTTGTTAATGGTCTTTTCTCCGAAATTCAGAAAAATATAATTCTGTAATCGGGTGGAGCAAATGCTCATTAACTTTTATACAAAATTTTAAGACGTTGAAATATATATGTAATAGATTAAAAATTGTAATCAATAGCCCATATTTGTCCTGGGACGTCCGGTATTTTTCAGTTGTTCACACGTATCCTGTCAGCATTGATAATCTTGCTTAACCCTCGTCCACCGAAGGCCCCCACTTTTTTTTACTTTAACAAAAAAAAAATTCTGGTGCCAAATAATTTAATGTAATTGTCAATTGATATTTTACTCTCCTCTAAAACAAGCATTCACCGAGGTATACCGTGTGTCCCAAAAAAACGCAACACTTGGTGGCAGGCGCCATAAGTTTTGAACAAAAGCACGTGACTACTTATTCTTTGTTGTAAGATAAGAGGAGACTGTTAGCTAATATCCTTGAAAGGTTCATAAAGGTAGTGTCAATATTTTTAAAGATATGACCCCATAAATCAAGTAACATGCAGGACCCATTTAACCAAATTAAGGTGCTATTAACTACAAATACGGCACTGTACGTTTTGCGCTCAGAACCACCAATATGAATCTCTAAGTCCAACCACCATTTTCCTTTTTTTAAAGACAGCTATTGCAACAGATATTAACAATATGAATGTTTCCATTGGTAATAACAGCTAAAACATGCATTTTAAGACACTTAAAAGATCGAATTAGGAATGTATGATCAACAAACTCTTCGTATTGTCAAATAAGACAGCATTGGATTAGAGCTTATCATTCATCATCATTGTGACGGTACACAGAGAGTTTTTTTTTTCTATTTGCACCTCAACGAGGTGGCACACAAAGAGTTATCTTAACCCAAAACTTAATAACAGAATGAATATACTGATATTGTTATTGGAGTTTGTGTTGAAAACACTTAGGTATTACTTTCATAAAGTTGAGAATGTAACATTTTCAGTAACAAGCAAGTTGCAGCCCAACGCATTTATCATTTTATGTAATGTGGAGTTTGTCTATGACTTAGTCATAGTTTTATATCGTCTTGAAACATATTTTATCACCAATAAATTAATGTTTTATCATTATCAGTTAGAAATTGTTCTGCAAGAAATTTGGGCAAGTAAATGTTGATTGCAATCAATATTGCATTTGCCATTCTGTTCTTCATTGCCAGTCGTGTGGTTACCAGCTCCTCATTTTTGTAAAATGGGTTCTGCGGGTCACTTGATTTTTGGTGGCATATCTTAAAAACCATTGACTCTACTTTTATGAACTTTTCAGGGATATTAGCTAACAGTCCCACCTTACCTTATAACAAAAAATAAGTAGTCACGTGCTTTTGTTCAAAACTTATGTCGCCTGCCACCAAGTGTTGCGTTTTTTTTGGGACATGTCGGTATACAGGATAACCCTAAAGTGGTAGTTGGGAATGGCAACCAATGACCCCTTCTCCATTCGGAGAGAGGGTTTACACGCTATAGCATGACGTTAGAATACCATAGATACTTGAGTTTTGTACCATATTGGATAGCTCTGAGTACGAACACACCTGGTATAATGTCAGAATGGTAGCAAAACTATCAATTTCCATAGACACAGAGTGCAGAATAGGGGAAACTTTAAATGATGCCAAATGACTATAAACACATTTTAGTGCCATAATAAGTTTTCGAGCCAGTGAAATGGCAAAATATCGATTTTCATCTATATTCCGTGTTTTCATACTTTCCTGGACTCCTTGTCATAGTGACGTCATAATGGGACTGTTTGAACTTATTTTAATAGCAATGGAGATTAGACATTCTAAGCTATCATGTGGTACCATTAATTATGGAATCTGATGTTTGATTAACTGCAATAGAGTAACCACCACATTGCCCCTTCAGGTGTGTTGTTACAAAATAAAAGGCTCATGTAGACGATGATTAATCCAGAAAATTGCGTGTGGTGATTGCCGTAGCGCTTGACAACAACAACTATTCGTTTGCTTACATAATTATCACAAGTACGAGGCTCTTATTATGCTTGGAACGATTGTAATCAAGTACTTGAAATTAGAACATTATTGACTGATCAACTTGATTGGCACTGGGTGTCATATTATATCGTAATCTTACTTCAACCTGCATCAATTTGGCAGATCCAACGTGCCTAAGCGATAGAATCAGTTTTCAATTTGTCCCGTGAACGCATTACCGCTTTAAATCATCCATCACTTTCATAATTTCTGCGAAACTTGAATGACTTGCTTCAGGAAAATAATACTATCGAGTAACTGAAAGCCCTTAAAGCGAAATAACACGCCATGTTTGGTTTTCACATTTGATAAATTATATTGAAACGTGTCCCAACAATGACATTATTACAATAAATAATTAGCTAATTAGAAGAAAAAAAGAATCCATGGCCGGGCCCTGTCTATACTACGCATAATTTCACGGCTATAACGTTTCGGCCAATGTTTACTGTTTGTCCGTGGACGGTTGTCAAGTTATCCCTCGGGTCTTCAAGTTTATATTCCGCCTTGCTAAAACCATATTTTCTGACACCCAATAATTTCATTTAATTGTCAATTGACATTTTATGCTCCTTTTCATGCAAAAACAAACATCAGTCGGTCAACCAGAGAAGATGAGAAAGAAGGAGGTGGTTCGACTGCTACTTCAAAAGATAACCTATTCAACCGCCTATTCATCTTAATCGGCTTAAATCTAATCGATTGGACCAAAGACTTACGCTACTTGCTGGAGAACATTACATACACCTGTCATTAAATCCCAGAAACATTCCAATTACCCAGTTGTAAAAAAAAAAAAAAAAAAAAAAAAAAAAAAAAAAAAAAAAAAAAAAAAAAAAAAAAAAAAAAAAAAAAAAAAAAAAAAACCTTGACCCCAAATTTTCAAAGTATTTGGGCACTTTGGACACTTTCTGACACAAAAAAGTATGGTTGAGATGTATTGAAAATGCATTTATCTAAACATTCATCATATCATATTTCACAGGAAATAAACGGATATTTGTAAATTAGGCTAAGATAATAACATCTTTTATTGACCCCAAAAACCTTGAATCAATATTAGCTTACCGAAAAAAGGGTCGATTTTGCTGTTTCTTTCGTTAAAAAGCCACTGATTTCCTCAATTATTTCGCCAACGATTAAAATAAATAACGATCAGTCAGAACAACCGCGGAGTTCATTGCCAGCAGAGATCTTTTAGCTGGAATACTAATAAGCTATTTTAGTGGGAGTGTGTCAATTACCTTCCCGAACGGCCAAGCTTGAGGTGGTTGAACACATTACTTCAAAGGTCCAATCGAGTGGCCCTTGAAGTTTCATAACAATGAGCTGATGAATGAGAGTAATCCTGGGTAATCGGATTGCAAAATCGAGGATTCTTCTCTGGGTCAACCAACCCATCGGGAGAGAAGTACCAACACGCCTAGTATGACACAGGAATATCACATACTTCAGTTTGGTACCAATGGATAGCTATTGTCCTCTACTTTCCATTGCGCTCAAGTTTAATGCTTGATATTATATTCTTAGTTACAGAACATCTAGAAGCGAAAAAGTGGAGCATACACATTTAGAAAGCAATACAGAGAATCAAAATGTCAGCAATTTCGAAATTATACATCAATATTCAATTGCCTATTATATTTATGAAAGTGGCCGCAGACTCTTATTGAACCTATAAATATTCTTCAAATATCCCCGAATTTTGGGCTTTCGAAAAAACAAATAACGGTCAGTGAAATATTTGTAACTTAACAAAAAAGATAGTTGCAACAAAGAAAAAACTTCAGGCAGTACAGATAAAAGAAACAATAATGAAATAACTGATAAGTCAATTCAAAAGTGCATTGCGATTATCGGATTACCATCTTCATGTTGGCTTATCCTGTAGATTACGATTCAGTCTAAGTTGCGATTCTACACGAAGCACTCTTTCTAACCTACTTTAAATGGACAACTTGAACATCTTGCTCTTAGTTTGACATTAAAATCGCAATAATTACCCAATATCGACAAGTATCATGAGATAAGATTTAAAAAAAAACGGGGATTACTATAATAAATGACAAGGCAATTTCTGTCTTTGTCTTCTTTAGAAACACTGGCACATTTGAAAAATAATGCCCTCTAGATTTTCAAAATTGATATTTTTGCACGGTTACAAAGCTTTTTTATACATTAGCCCTCACCTGAAATTATAAAACCCAAATCAGCGCGCATATGGGTAAACAAAATGTGCGGAATGGCCACATTATGGGGGTCAGTAATATATTTTTATATGCAAAAGTCAAAGGTTTTTAAGATAATTGTCAAAAACTGATTTCACCATATTGCGAACTATACAATTATGAATGAATTCATAAGGTTTTCATGCCAAAACAGGAAGGGAGTTCACCATACCCTTGGATTTTGCTCTAACTCTCCTCAGGGATAATTTTTGGGGTAGCTAAGGGTAGGTCACAAAAAGAAAATTCACATTCCTTTCCGTTCTCAAATGGCAGCCCGTCAAAAATTGTGTGAGCTTGAGCAAAATTGGGTAATATTAGGTGAAAAACGTGCATTTTGTAAGTGCTGTTATAACAGTGTATTTGCTCCACAACTCAATCAGTTATGACGTTTGTATTGCCAGAGTTATTGACCATTTGGATGGCCCATCGTAAGGTGCAAATATATTGTTTTCCATTTTGTAGGGACTTAAGTTAATGTTAAGTTAAAGTCCCTTCAGCAGCAAAGTTAAATGCTGCTGAAGGGTCTTTAAATGATATAAAAGCTGAAATTAGTGGGTGGGAATAGAGACTTCTACCGTGTATTTTTCATTTTGTAGGGCCTAATGGCAAGGGTAAAAACTGCTGAAGGATCTTTAAATAATCTAAATGCACTAACTACATGCATGCCGGTTCCAATGAAGCAGGCTAAAATTTCATGACCCCCTTTTGTGGATCAAATGCAAAAGTCGCTAAAATTACCCATTTTTTACGCCGCACTACCATTGGGGGCAGGGGGCAAGTTGCCCCCAGCCACACACATACACACACAATAAATCGAGAAGGGGAGCCAAAAATGGGAAGGAAAAAAGGAAGAGAAAAAGAGAAAGAAAAAAGATGGAAGAAGAAAAAGGGGAAAGAACAGAGAAAAGGAGAGAAATAGGGAAGAAGAGAATTGGGCAGAGGAGAGACGAGAAAGGTGGGAAGAAGAGAAAGAGGAAAGACGGAAAAGTAGGAAACGGGGAAATTTGTGCTCTGAAACACTAATTTTTAGCTTCTAAAATGGCAAAACCCAGGACCTTACGGGAGCTCCGCCCCTAGGACCCCACCCCTCGTACATTAATCATCCCTCATGCAAGTACAAGAATCGGGAAATCTCTTGATTCTTGCCCCCCCCCCCCCCCCCGTGCACTACGAGCCGCATGGTAGGGTAGAGATACCGCAATGTAATTAAAATGTGGCTGATAATCTTTATGTATAAATTCAAATGTGAAGAAATCTAAATAACAAACAATTTAAATAATTCTGATATCTTTAAACATGGCTCGTCGTCTCAGTTTTCAGTTTGGGTAATTTTAGCGACTTTTTCATGCGGACCACGGGGGGGGGGGGGGGCAACTTTTGGGTATGGAAATCTTTGATATTTTGCCTGTTTCATGGTCACAGGCATGCACTTAGTGCTTTTAGATCCTTTAAAGACCCTTCAGCAGCATTTAACTCTGCTAATAGGTCCCTATAAAATGGATAAAAATATATTTCCATGATGGGGTCATTTTTGACCCCTCCCAATGAAAACGAAAGGAGTAACATTAAAATGCTGATTATATCCCAATTGAGATCCAAATGGTCATTAGTTCTGTGCAATACAAACGTCATAACTAGCTATAACTGATTGAGTTTTGTAGCAAATACACTGTTATAACGGCACTTAAAAATGCACGGTTGTCACCTATATAATTATATTACCCAATTTTGCTCAAGCTCACACAATTTTTACGAGCTGCCGTTTGAGAACGGAAAGGAATATAAATGTTCTGTTTGTGACCTACCCTTAGTTACCCTAACAATTATCCCTGAGGAGAGTTAGAGCAAAATCCAAGGTCTATGGTGAACTCCCTTCCTATTTTGGCATGAAAACTTTATGAATTCATTCATAATTGTATAGTGCGCGATATGGTGAAATCAGTTTTTGACAATTATCTTAAAAACCTTTGACCTTTGGATATAAAAATGTATTATACTACTGACCCCCATAATGTGGCCATTCCGCACATTTTTAGTGGTCTCTCAACCTTCTAGGTCCAACGGTTCTGTAGATGCAGTCAGTAGTACTTCGCTCAAAAGGGGCGTGACCCCAAAAAAGGGGCGTGGCCATTTCAGCATTTTCGGCGTCAGTGAGAATTATGTTACCAACCAAATATTTTTCCTGGACCTTCAATTAGTGGATTCCTGAAGAGGTTAGATCTGGACATATTAATGCATACAAAACCACCATGAGCTACTAGAGTAATAATGCCATTTTTTGCCATTTTCCAAAAATCACGGACTGGACCCCTGCCTTGATTTAGGGGGAAATTACCCTTAGATCTAACAAGAAAAATACAACTACCTCCCTTTTTGCGATGTTTGTTAGGTTGGTAGTCATTTTCCTCTAAGGACTTAAGGGATATAGAAAAAGATACGTTTGATGGCGACGCTGGTATTTTGTTCTTATATTTAATATTTTTGTAGCTTATCGGTATCATAGTTTCAGAGTGTATTTTCATCACACCTCTTACAAAATGAAATTACACATACAAATTTATTTCTCACTTAACGCAAATTACTAACATTCTAGAAAAATCCAATATGAGATAGATGTATCTTGTTATTAGGTAACATGAAATATAATTTGTAGATGAAAATAATATGTAACGATGTTTCCAACTAATTTAAGGAAAATGTGAGATGAGGATTCCTTAGTAGACAGATCAGTGTTTAATATTAAATAATTAATATTGATACGGTGGCATATTTGTTCTTGGACAAGCCGCTGCGTGCTTATTAATAATATGATTCTTCAAAAATATGATTGAAGGTGGTAAGAGACGGGATATTCTTTTGGTTTTTATTACAATTCATTTACGAAGCTCAATTATATTAGAGTATATATTACGGGGCCCCGAAAATAAACAAATAACAAACAAAAAATAGATTCCACAGACTTTTAGGACCTAAATAATTATCCCGATTCATGACAAACACTTAGTTGGAATGGGATGTTGATATTGCCTGACCACCGATGCACATGTCCCTTTTGCAGAGGTAGAAGGGTTGCGTTTCTATAGTAGATTTCAAACTAAGTGAGGTGATATTGATATGGGGTTCAATCCCCGGCCATGCGGAGACTAGGCCTTTGCTGCCATTTTCAAAACATATTGTGTCCATGGTACAAAGTTACTGCATAGAATCGGCTTACTGGAAACTGAAGCATTCAGTTCTACAATGGTCTGTTAATTATAGAAAGATGGCATTATTTACATCTCTTAATACAAGGTTGTCCCATTTTTGATGGCCAAATAAAAACTTAGTTGTGTTATGTTTTTGCATTGATATAAGAATTCATCATTTCTCCAATGCTGTGATAAGGGATAATATTTTGCAATGTGAAAGATAAGTTATGTTCAAATAACAATGTTTAGTGAATTAATTACTGGTGTTTTCATCCTGATACTTCAATTGAAACATCCAAGCTATCTGAGATGTGAAATAATGCATTTTAGGTCAACATTTATTTACTAGCAATATACATTGTACAAGTACCATAAACTTTTTTACCTGTGGCCATTAAAGTAATTCCTCGTACCTCTCACGGTGAATGGACAGACCTAAAACTTTTAATGATGTCTCACTTATTTTGAAATCTACTATCTACTATAGGAACAATACACAATTCAGTATAGCAGCGATTAAAAAATCATTTGATGAGGCAGTGGAACAAATTACAGCTTCTCACTGGACAAATGCAGTGCGACACGTGTGTGGAGAGCTCTTATTGGGATAAAGTTTTGTTGAAATTAGCAGATGTTTCTGACAGCGAGATCGAATCCGACGCAAGTGAAGATTAATGAGGGGTAAGTTGATATTTAAAACATATCTTATGAGTGCAAAATGCTGAATACAACAATATTACAATAAAATTATAGAACATTATAGACACAACTTGAAAATATCTACATAA
This sequence comes from Ophioderma brevispina, assembly GCA_023653785.1. Lineage (NCBI taxonomy): Eukaryota > Metazoa > Echinodermata > Ophiuroidea > Amphilepidida > Ophiodermatidae > Ophioderma > Ophioderma brevispina. The sequence goes on from JAMKCH010001884.1 coordinate 44,103, forward strand.
ACTGTATTGCGCCTGCGTGCATGAAAGAGTCCCAGACGGTAAACGTAAACATATGCATTTTGGCCTCTTGAGATGTTATTGATTCTATGAATACAAAATGCCTTCTCTCCCGAACAGTGGACTGTGTTCAAAAGTATGAATAAAACAATAACGACAAATATTTTAATAATTTATTTTTTTAAATAAAGGATAGGATTAGTAGCAGAAGATTTTTTGTAGTTAAAAGACATTTTATTCAACTTTTGAATGTGAACCTGGTTCAACGATCTAAGGCAAACTTGGAATGGGGTAATTTGACAGCGGGTTACATAATAGCCTTTGTTTTCAAAACTAGTGAATCGTATCAGACAAAAATTGGACAGGATGTACGAAACTAGTTTGACATTCAGAATCTGCTGTAAAATTTGAATAATTCTTAGTAATTTTGAAATTATAGCACCAACTGCGATGATTGCATTTTTTGGAACACCTTGGATTTGTTTCTAATGACAATTTCATCATTTCATCATGGTGTTTGAATCGATAGTCGACTTAGTCATATTGAGAAATATAATTATATGCCTCTAACAACTTTTAACCTGTTTAGACCAAATTGTCTTAACTTTTTAACCAGTGTAATTAAATAATTTAGCCCATTTTGATTCCCTAATGTACTATACGTAGCCAGGACGTTTTGGAGAACTTGAATGTCTTATCGAATGGTATGTAATAGGATATTAAAGTGTTTTTGTAATAGTTAATTTATATGAGAAGTTTTTTCTTCTTCCTTACCATCAATATATCGAAAAATTATGTTTTAATTTTTGTAATCGAAAAATTATATGTTCTTTTTATGTGATAATCGGAAGAATTAGAGTATTTGACCAATTTAGTCTGGTCAACTTCAACGATTTGACACCTGTAATTCTGCAAAGAACTGTTGGCGAATTATGTAGAATTTAATCTAGAATTATTTGATAATGGAAATCCATCATTTGCATTAAAATCTGTGGGGGAAAGGTAACCCCAATTTTTCGAAATATTGATGGTAAGGAAGAAGAAAAAAACTTCTCATATAAATTAACTATTACAAAAACACTTTAAACAATTTGGGGGAACGAGTTGGCGCAGCGTATCTTCCCTCGCCTTTCACCAATGAGGTCCCGGGTTCGATTCTCGACAGAGGCTCGTTCTCGGTGGCTTTATGTGAATTTGGTTTCTCGATTCATACTCGTTCCCGCAGGTTTTCTCCGGGTACACCGGTTTCCTCCTGCTTCTAAAATCGAGCTTCTTGGCATAAATCTGTTCTGGTATCATGGTTTCTCTGATGTGCTGAGCGCCTTCATGGCTGCCGCACAGCGCCTTGAGCACGTTTACGTGGATATGTCGCGCGTTAAAAATACACATTATAACGGCTTATGAGTATTACTTTTCAAACCACACGATTTATAAAATACATCAAGCGTCTTCATTGCCTTTTCTAATGATTTTAGGAGCCATGGAATATAAGAGTAATACCATCGTAATGTTAACTTCAATTTCACATCATCCCTAACGATACCTAGCCTTGTTCAAGGCTGTCTTGCTATTTTTTTATTGACATTTATTTTCAATTATTTTGAACATTGTGTTTGCAGGTTTGAAATCAGGGGTTTAGCATTGATGGGGCTACCCTGTCTAGAGAGATTCAATAAAAAAAAATAAATTGGTATACTCCTTGGTGGTCTGTTGTGCACACTGGATCTAGGAGCCTGCTAGTCTGGGTATAAAACCACAAATATCTATTGTGGTCAGGTGCAGTGACTATGCTACTCAAGGGGACAGCCTTGTTCTAATTCCTTTGTGGTTTTAATCTTCCCTGTATAAAACTCATATCATTTTTTTGCAAATGCAGAAAAAAGCTTATTACAGATAGAACAAGGCGCTCTGCCTGAGTGGAATTTATTGCACTTGCTATTGGAAGGCTGCAAACATGGAACATAGGCCAGGTGGAATTAGAGTCATCAAATTAGGTGCTTGATAAAAGGAATTTTTGCCATGGTATTGTTTTTTCTTTAGTTTTAGGGAGGGGAAATATGCTCCACTCCTCGCATGATTTCTGCCTAATATGAACTGTGACATTATTTGTATCAGACGTGTGAACCAGTGAATGAAGTTGGTAGAGCGCCTTGAACAAGGCTAAACGATACCTTGAATATTCCTTTAAATACTATTGCGGCCAGAACACAAATAAATGGACAGGAAGTCGCCCTGTCTGGACGGGCTATTATTATATTTTGAGTTGATGCACCCCTGAGTTTAGATGGCGTTTTTCACAAGTATTGTAGAGGTTGCGTTGATATGGATGCGTTTTGATGTTGCTCTATTAAAAGTAACAATTTGTTAAAATCACATTTAGGACAGATTTTTTTTTCTCTTTGCTCAAAAGTTATTGGGTAAATGTTGGCTATTTTTTGTGCAATAACATTGCAAAATACCAACCGACCACAAAAAATCATAGAATCAATAATATTCGGAGATAAAAACAAAACGTATTCGAAGTGAAGCGATATTAACTTACCTTTTGAAGAGATAGAAACGGCAATTATATCCAACACTATGGTAGTTCCAAGATGCCTTTTCATTCATGAAAAATCCAGAGACTAGGGCTTGGGTGGAAGGCAATAAAAGTAATTGCAAGTAAATCAGACAGTAGAATGTTGTAGTTCTAGTATTTATCCGTTGGTAATAGCACAAATGAGAGTTTACGAGGAGTAGTGGTTGAAAAGTAGAAGTGATGGCGCGCAAAGCCAAATCTCATCAAATCAACACAACCTACACGTGAGGTCGCTGTGAGTCTTCAGCTTGTAGGAAAAGCTCGACAAGGTGGGTTTAGCAAAGACGACTAAACCACGTGTGAAGCCCAACCGTAAAGTTGAACAAAATACTGGATGTGTAAACCAGTTTCCGGAAGTGGCGTATATGGAATATTTCATTTTAGAGAGTGGGTGTTCAATATTATGTTGAAATAATCTGTACATTCGTATTAAAAACATGAATAAGTGGTGGTAAATGGTGGCATATGAAAATAAAGTTCACAAAATAGTTAAAAAGAAGTGGCATGTTAATTATTTTTTTTATAAAGAGCGGGTTTTTTATGAAATATTCTTTTGCAGTACATTGGTACAAATACCATAATTATTCGAACTGGGTTGAAAATAAATCGCTAATGGCAAAGTAAATATGTATCACAGGAAAACTCTAAATCTAATTTTACATTCAATTTGCGTGGTGGAATCTTCCTGTGTAAATGGCTGGGGCTGTCTTGTGGACATATTCTATAGGAGAGTGTTTTCTCAAGCTTAGATGTTATTGATTTTTGATGTCGCTAAACTTTGTCTTACTGGTTTAATTGGACACTTTGTACTCTCGTCAAATATATACCCCACACACATACCCACCCACACAATGTGTAATTATATTCTTAAATTTTCAGGTGTTGATGTAGCGTTAGACGTCCAGAGTACGATATCGCATGTCTTACCTAATTGACCTTGGCCTCCCTTTCAGTTGTAGAGAGCTACATTTTGACATTTTGTTGTAGCAAAACCGAACAGGTGATTTGGACAATAAAATCGATGCCCGTGTAATTCCAATTGGTTCACCTTTCAAAATGTTTTAGGCACACATATCTGATTTTAGGCCAGTCAAATTAGGACAAATGATGAATAAGCCCGAAACTAATTGCAACAGAATGAATTTCTCATTTCTATTGAGATAACCATTAAAAGCGACAAATCCAATCGTCGGGTGTATTACATAGTGACGGATGTTTAATTTTTATTATTTTTACGAAATAAAGGGAAATGTACTACATATCAAAGTCTTCATATACGCCAAGTGTCGAAGCTTGCAAGTACCTAATTAATTAATAATCTTAATAAGAAATTTGGCAATTTTGACGTATGTTGCATAACAGAGACTTTGGTGTGTTACATAGTGACGGATGTTGAACCCTCTGTCATAGAAGTGTATACTTGATTTCCCACCAGGGCTTTTTAAATACTTTTGTTAGTAAATATTTTCATCTTAAATTTGTAACTGACACAAGCAAAGTATCTAATTAATTTATAAATATTGCTATTCCTAGAAATTTATATTATATTTACAGTTCAAAGCGGTGAATCTCAGCAATCAACTTAACATCCGTCATTATGTAATACGCCAAATTGAACAGATTCGCGATGACGCACGTTGGTTTGACGGATGTTCGGAAAACGCCGACGGCTTCGCCTTCAAAATTCGAAAAAAGGCCGCCATTTCAACACAATTTGAGCTAAAACGTGGGTTTCAGGCAACATAGAAGGTTAGAAATGGTGGCTAATCCCCATGTCTATGATACTGAGGATTCCATAATGACTACTACAAAACTTGTACTTAGCTTGGATTTGCTGCCATTTTAAAATTCAAGATGGCGGCAAAAAGCCCGCCATATTGTTAGAATCACCTAACCAACTCCGTTCATGTGGTAGACAGACATGTAGAATCGTTCTTAAAGCGGGTTTACTCCGAACTCCGATCATATTTGCTTATGGCAATTAGTGGATACAACAGATCCAGGATGATGAAAAATGCAAAAGATCACTCTGAAAGTGGTTAAAAGCTATCCAGGAAAGTACACTGAGTCACACAAGTCATATCATAAACACCAGAGAGGGGGTTGGCCTCACGTGGAAAACCATATAACAGGCCTTCATCCTCTGGAAGCAGTTGGGGACAAAGGATTATTTTGAAGAGGACAGGATTTCCCGTCCATGACACACTACCGGTTCTCATGACTTCCAAACCCATATGGCAGTCAATTAACAAAGCGAAATCCAAAACCTTTCTGGCAAAGTGCCTTGGTGACGATTCGATAAGCGGTTTTGGGAAGGGGTCCTAGAAGGGGTACACACGCCGTACGCAGTTTTGGCTTCCGGCAGGTTAGGCGTTAACATCCGATACATTGATCTTGCAAGCAATAATCAGTTATCGAATTATTTTTCCAGAGACCACAGCAGGACAAGGCCCAAGACAACTGAAAATGTCTAAGGAACAACATGCATATTGCAGCAAAGTGATTCAGCAACTGTTATCCAAAGGGACAGTAAGAAAAGCAAACCATGCCAAGACCAATTCATTTCAACAATTTTTCTTGGTAAAGGCAAAGGTCCATGCGTGTAACATATACTTGGACGGTCTCATTTTGTTTTGCCATTCAAAGCAAGAGTCCCAGTAAGTTGCCAACTGGGAAAAATCACAGTTGAGTCCAGCCCAAACGTCCGTACCTTTAAACTCCTTGTTATTGTGTTCAGTTTCATCAACTCCATGGCACCTTCATATCTTCAGGAACCATGGAACAGATTACTTTTAAATCATATGCTTATGCCACTCGCTTAGCGTGTGACAAAACACTTCTCCACGTTCCCATTCCATTCCAAAATCATCAGGGAGGCTGACACACTTCAAATCTGCAAGCAAAAACTCGTTTGTTTTTATAATTTCAGATCTTCAAGAAAAATTGAAAACTCATCTGTTTTTATAACTTTCTTCATTGTTCACTGATATTGTACACTTTGCACTTTTAATTGTGTTAATATTTTGTATTTTTTTGTATATTCCTTAGGTCTTTAATTTTTGTTAATAGTTTATTATTATGTATGATCATTTTGTCAAGCGTTGCGATTGTTTGTGGGTAACTATGATAAATTTCTTGGTTGTTGTTGTTGTTGTATTCTAGATGGCAGAGCGCGCAGCTGGCCCACTTGGCTGGTCAGTTGGTTTAGAATAGCATAGCTATGAATAACATGGTTGTGGACAATAATAACACTTTAAACTTTAAACACTTTTACATTTTTAAATGTTAAATTACCATGGCTCGAGACAATGGGAAGGCAATGTGGTTATGGACCCAGGGTATCTAATGGTTTAAAGTACAAGTCCGTGACATTGATGGAATAGTTATCCGCTGTTTCCATACATATATATTTTTAAATGTTAAATTTTAATGTCTCGAAACAATGGGAAGACTATTAAGGTATATATTTTTTTATTGTAGGATTGCACACATCCGAAAACATGACCATGGCCATGACAGGTCCCATAACGAATTGCTGAGGGACGGGCGTAGTAACCAGTCCTATAACCTAAAAGAATGTTTTTTTGCCGTAACGAGAGAAAATATGACCCGGTTTCTGCACGGGCCTTAAAATTCGAGTTTGTTGCACCCACCTGATGATTAATTTTCCAATATATCACCTTGAAGGGGGTGTCCCCCTGACTAGGATTAGGTATGTTTCAGCACATTAGAGCGTACTGCCTATTTCAAAATGGCCGCCATTGTTTTATGCAAAACTGCCATTGTATTTTCATTATAGATAGGATATTATAGGAACTTTATAGGAACTTAATTCAGGACTAACGAACGAAATAAAGTTTTACATTCCTGAAGTGGGCTTAAACATTTGAGCGTCCAAGATGGCCGCCGGAAGGAAGCATGTTTTGTTAAATGTACTAACATTGCCAATTTGATGGGGTAAGAATGCAAGTAATATTTTGAGAGCACCGAAAAGAGAATCTATTTATAACATTTCTCGCAATTTTTTCTCGTACTTCTGGACACTTGCAGACCTCTCAACACAAGTTGACGCTGGGAAAGAAGATGATCTCGGCAGTAGAGAGGGAGAAGGAGCCGGTGGTACAAGTCAGAAACAAAGATAGATGTGCTGAAAAGAAAGTTAGGTCGCCATATTTAAATTTTCTTTTTACATATAGACAACTTTTTCAATTCTTCATAAGCATATTTTTTATTTTAACTTTTACTGGGACACACCTATGACGTCATTGGGTAGTCTTTAAATACAGTCCAAATCCCCACCCCATTATTATGTTTTATGTTCAGGGTTGATATCAGCTGTTGTATTCCTATGAAATTTATAGAATCAGTTAAACAAAGTTGTATGGCCAAAGTAGTAACCAGATATAGTAACGACACTCTCTAGGATATACCCCACTTTAATATTGTTTATATCAGGAAATATGATTGGATTCATTATTAGAAAGGGTTGTTTAATAACGTCGACAAGATGGTAAGAGCTGCTTTTCTTCACGATTTACCCAAGAGCGAATACAACACCACCATGTTTTAAAACAAGCTGTACGTAAAATATAAGTGCCATAAATTCTTTTTTGAGCTCCAAAATATTACCCAGGTGCTTATTTCAACATTTGCCATTTTAATGTTCAGTTTAGCAAAATATGCCTCCTTGCGGCGGCCATCTTGGTACGCCTATATGTTTAAGCCCTTTTCAGGAAGTTAAAAAACTTGATTTCAGTGTTCGTCGTTGATAAAATGAATATCTGTAATGAAATTTATGACAGTTTTACATAAAACAATGGCGGCCATTTTGAAAAATGGGCCAGACACGCTAACGGAAACATACTTAATCCTAGTCAGGGGAAAAACTCCCCTTTAAGGTGATTATGGGGAATGAATCACGAATTTTTGACCAACAAATGGAAAATCTGATGATGGCATCTCATGGACTATTAGGGTCGTCGACTTGTTTCCTTTAATAAATTGCTATTTTTCACACTGTTTTACTGTAAAAGTGAATGGGGGGGAATTTTATTTTACTACTTGTAGTTGTTTTGTTGTTCATCGTTTGGTGTTTTTTTTCTGCTTTGTGTGGTAAAAAATTAAATTGTTATTTTTTTTTTATTTTGTGATGAATGCCTCTGACACTTTTTGGGGTTTTCCCGGCAGGGTTTTTAGGGGGGTTGAATTACGGCAAGCAACTTTTTTGCCTAGCCCTTGGTAAGCATCTTCAAAAACTGCTGGTAAGACGAATAGAGTTAATGCGACTTGCATTATAGTCCCCTGTGCTTTAGTGCTCTGTCATATTTTATTAACAAAGTGCAGGGCCGTAGACAGAGGGGGGATGCGGGGGGGTGCCGATGTACCCACCCAAATCTCCAAAATGCCAAAAAGGTCGCACAAAAATTATGGCTGTGCGAGCGAAGCGAGCTGAAAAAACATAGGGTTTTAGGATTTTTTTTGGGTCAAAAGGGCAAAATTGGGCAAAAGGTTTCACGTTGCAAATTACACCACCTCTATTGTGAAAAAGTCCAAATTTTGGGAAAAAAAACCACTTTGGAAAAAATCGCACCCCCAGAAACAATCCTGGCAGACGGGCCTGACCACGTGTAAAATATACCCAGTTGAAATAATATGGTATTCAAACCAAAACGAGAACTGATTTACGTTTAATTTAGTCGATTTAATCTACAAGATAAAAACACATAAAGAGATCTGACACGGAATAATTTTGTGCTGATAATTTATTCTTTACATGGGCCGGCATTAGTAGGGAACAAGGTATGCGTTGATGCTTCTTTATAAAGACTCCATATTTTGATAGTAGTGGCCATTAAGTGGTTCATTTGGAGTCAATCTAAAGAAACTGGAAATGGTCAACATATATGCCATCACGCTGGCGTAAATATTTTTTTTTGTAAAAGCTATGTTGCAGCAAAATTTCGTGTTTATTATATTATTGTGGGCTTTTTACAGGCGCGGATCTAGGAGGGGGCGGAGGCGGGCGCGCGCCTCCCGGTTAATTCTGAAAAATCTGCAAAATCAGCCCATTTTGGACAAGTTTAGCCTTCAGCCCCCCCGGGGCAATTATGAACGTGTTTTTCAAAATCATGGAGCCGCCCCTGCTTTAGCGCGGAACCTGTCCATATTTCCCTTAATCACATAGGGGAATATACCCATGTTTGGCAAACATGGTATTGAAAACAAAGAAGAGCCAATTTAATTTAATTCTGCGTTATTTAATGAAAAACATTTGTTTTACTATGCAAGTTGAAATTTAAAAAAAAATAGGAATTTGGCTATGCCTGATCTTATTGTTTTAACATGTTTAAACGGGGAGCCATCAATGCTTCTTTTATACATATGAATCATAAAAGAAACAAAAATACAATACTCAAACCGTGTATTACTGCTTTCGTTTTACTGAACTTAATTTAATAAGAGGGATATGGGGACCCCCCCCCCCAAAAAACAAATGGTAAAATATACAGAGTGTTCCGGTTTACGTAGAAATTAGAGCTCCAATCAATTTGACATAAAGGTTGCAACATTGTGTGTCAAACTTCTAAATACACAACCACTATTGCCCCCATTTATTAATACCACATGGCACAGTGTTTCTAACTCTGTTGCAATATCTAGCATTGACAGTGTATACTTTTGCATAATTATATAGCGCAGTTATAATGGTTGTAAAGGTGTGTCACGGGGTGGATCCCTGCCTTGGGTTTGGGGAAATTGCCTTGATCTGAAAACAAAATACGCTATCTCACTTTTTGCGGTGATCGAAATGAACAATAATTGCCGGCAGGATACTTCAATACTCTACTCTAACAAACATGTCATGACCAAGAATTCCAAATTGTCAAATCATGAAATGGCTGATATAGAAACACTTGCTGTATCAGATGTCATGGCCTGGAAATTTGAAATGTACACATTGCAAAATACATACATTTGCTTATAACATATCAAAAAAGATTGAAATTTTCACTTCCAAAGAGCAAAAATAGTACTCCAAACAGGAGTGAAGTCACTCTAAAAGAGTACCAGATTTCTCTCTTTAGATGTGGGTCTGTAAAAAATAGGGATAAAACCGTCATCCGCAATTGATAGAAACGGACATTAACAGCCTTAACAGAGCAGATATTTAAAAAATAGGCCGTGCAGTTAAAGTGACAAGCGTTAGTTATTTCACTTTCGATTGGGGATGTGAAATGGTTAGCAACATCCGACCTGAAATACATAGAATCAGGGCGAATAATCCCCTTTTGCCGGGAGGTTAAATTGTTTTTAAGGACATTTGACACAATTGTGTTTGCAAACTGTGACACAAGTCCGCTTGCAACTGGAAACATTGGTTCTCACCATTACGATACAAACAGATGTGAATATTCTCGGAGGTAAACCGAAATGAAGCCTTTTGTGCACACATAAAATACTTTTACTACAGGATGCTTCCAGATTGAACAGGAAATATTCGTGTCCTGGCGATTTCAAAGATATTCTTCCGGCGCATAGATTTAAACTGTCACGGGTCAATTGAGTGAGTCGTTCAACATATTTTGATACTTACAAAACCACGAAGTCGTGAAGCACAGAAGTCTATTTCTGTAGGATTAATCACCATTTTATAGGTAGAAACAAGTTTGAGCAAGTTTCCTCTTTTTTCGATTAAATTTGATTTAACAGCGCCGAATGATCCTGATGTACTATGTATACCTAGCATCTTGCCGATCGATGCTTATTAACTGCGAGGAACGTGTAACGAATATGTTTTTAACGGCAGGTAATCCAGCGAAGGAAAAACCTTGGGCAATGGCATATCTCATATGCTGTATACTATGGGAAACAAAATTCCCAACTTTGCTGCCATCATATCAATCATTGGAATTTCAAGGACATTGTCTACGTCAACAAACGGAACTTTAAGTGGATATTTTATTCCTTACTGTCAAAATTAATTAATGCAATTAAAATTTTTCATGGAAGGAAGTTGTTGAGAAAAAGAAAAAAAACAAGCCCAAAAACTTTCACAGGCATAAATGCGTATATTGGCGATGCACGATGATTGATGAAGAATAATTACAAAATAAACATTAAACATGAGTCGCCGAGGCGCCGGTTCGAGCCCCGCTTCAGCCAATTCTTGACACATGTTTACTACTAAAATATACACGTGTGACTCATAAAAGTTGAATAAATATTTACCATTTTTAATGGAATGATTCGTACAGTGTGAGTTATTTAATATGATAGGGTTGTATGTCACCACACTACTTGAATGATCAGTCTCTTTTGAACATATTACCATGAAATAGCCACATTAACCCTTACGAAATGTGTCCTTAGCATGGAAAGGAAAATGGGAACCAGATTTAAAAAGGAGTTTGTTACAAGTTTTTTTTACAATCAGTCATGTATACAATAACACACTTTGGTGATTCATGCAATAACATAGAAATGTTCAAAAGTACTATTTACTGTTTTAAATTTCAATCAGTCACTAACATCGAGTATGGCCGGCAATGAATCAGTGCGTCAGGACTCGCGGCATACTGTCGACAAGGTTGTTTATGATGTCGATGGGCAGAGCGTCCCACCCATCAGTCAGGGCTGAGCTAACTCCTGTATTGGGTTTGGGCAGGGCCGTAGCCAGGGGGTGGTGGGTGCGACCCCCCCCCCCCCCACACGGCAATCTCAAAAGGTCTCCAACGCCGTCCCGAACATATTTGAATCGAGGTTCAACTCTAATAGTCAACATTTCAGAAAGTAATGGCTTATACATAAAATGAATATACCCCCCCCCCCCCCCCCTCAATTGTCAAAAATCTCACAGAGCTTATGGGGGCTTCGCCTCCTGACCCCCACCAGTTGCTCTGGCCTGGAACCAACCCGTTTGCCTCGCGCTTCGGGCTAAAAACTCCTAGTTCTGTAACATCCACCCCCCCCGCCAATCAATTCCTGGCTACGGGCCCCGTTTGGAGGAAGATTGTCCCTTTTAATGTGATGCGCGGCCTACGACTTCCCAGCATCTCGAAAGGGTTCAAATCAGGGGACAAGCAGGCCATGGTATATGCTCCACCCCCTGTGTCTCAAAAAAATTGTCTCACTCTCGCAGCGGCCCAGTGCGGCATGGACATTTGTCGTCTGCACCCATTTTTTTTTACATTAACAGAAAAGTAAAATTAATGTTCAAACTGTCAAAAATCGCAGAGCTTTATACGGAGGCTTCGCCCCCTGGACTCCACCAGGGGCTTTGCCCCTGACCCCACCGGCCCTCTGCTCAGAATGTTTCTCACTATATCCGGGGTCCTGTGCGCGTGACATTGCGTCTTGCAGCTGATTTTTTTTACAACACCCTTCGTGCTTGTGGCAACAGTGGTTTTCCAGAAGTCCAGGTACACGACGGGTTTCATGTTTTCCATCTCGCACCACTAGTGATGTTTGTGACCTCATGCGACCCACCCTCATGGATTTCCTAAGGATTTACAGACCGTACCTCCTGCGATATCCCGAGGAATCAGCGACCTTGGCTTGTCAAGTATCTTCGCGTATTGACAAGGCCTTTGGACGAGGCCTGCCTAGGAACCTCTAGTGGTCAGTTTTGTTGTAAAGGTAACAACCAACTCTGAAAAAATGCTCGTTGAATACCGGATTGAAGCAGGGAAATGAACAAACAACAGCCGTCTGATCATTTTTATCCCTTCGGACCGACTGCCGGCAGTATATTGCAGTTCCGCAACATAAAAACAATAATCCCTGCAGAATTCGGAAACCGTAAACGATTTTATTGGATAGGGCTTTGGATTTTTTCAGCGGGATGCCATATTTTACCTATGGATACCTGTATGTTTGTCGCCAATTTTTCACCCGGACCAAAAAATTCATTTTGGGGTTGTTTTGAAATGTGAAAAGTCAAATTTGTCACTTTCTTTAGCTTTTTATTCAAGTTAAGGTTCAATCGTTTTTAAATATCACAAAATATATTTAATATTCGTAGTTAAACATTAATTTAAGAAAGATGTTTACAATCACTTCTATATCTAAAAACCCCATTATTAATTAAATTTCCACCTTTAAATTTACCGCCCTTGCAATGCATTGTGGTAACAGCACTGCTGTGATCCGGCAACACAATTACCGATCCGCAGTCGCTGAACTGTTTACAGCTCCCAACAAAATGCATTGTTACGTAATTCAAAATTATGCATGGATTCACTTCACCTGGGTAGTGTGGACTCGTTATGTTCTCATTAACACTACTCTAATATGATTACTGAGGGTTTCTACCATAGAAATAAGTTTTTAAGATTAGGTCGGGAAAAATATTCCAACTTTATGAGCAACATTGGAAGCATGAAACTTACTACTATATAAGACAGAAGGCTATTTGCCTTTTGAACCAGCGTGAGATTATATAACATCCTGTAACGTTACCAAAAGTATGTTGCACTTATCAACAGGAAAGCCAAGACTCCCGAGAGATATACCCCTTATACAATTTAACACCATTGAATGTTCCTTACCAAAAATATAAGGTGGGTTCCAACAAAAAGAAATGTAAACACATGTTCATATTTAATGTCAGATGCATCAACACGCTATTGAGGCCTAAAAACCACGAGCATATCACCATTCAAATCCATATCCCTTGTATTCGAACAGCATCTATTGAAAATAAATGGAAACTTGAATGATTGAAGGTGATTCTCTTTAAGGTGGGTGACCTGATCATGGTTTAAAAGTTTTGTGTTACTGTCTATGAAAAATAAAATGAAAGTTTGATTGATTGCAGGTGATTCTCTAAGGTGGGTGGACACAATCATGGTTATAAAGTTTTGTGTTACTTGGGAATTTTCCAATAAGATGTTTCTCCCTCAACATGGAAGCATATCACCAAATACACCAATTGCATATTGTGAGTTGATGGTTAAGCCATCTGGACAGTAGAAGCAAAACTGTGTAAGAATTGGCCATATGACAGAGTGAGTTATTTACGTGGTCGACCAATTGGTTTATAACATCAAAAGGAAAACATTTATGGACCTAACATTTACCGTGGGTAAGAGAAAATAATTATGAACTTTATTCTGATTCCCAAAATCTTCACTTTTGCCTGGAGTAAATGTGAGAGGGACGAGGGTTGTCGAAACGGGTCACCAAGCTTTAAAATTCGCCTTATAGAGAGGGAGCAAGGACTGGGGTCAAACCATTATCGTTCATGTCCCACTACATCTCAGCTTTTACACTTTAGTTAGTATGGACCCTCTACAATCTACATCAATGCAAGGTAGTTATGGTGTCAAATTGTGGTGTCACTTTTTCAATAGGGACAAATTTAGGTTCACAGGGGTCCAAACTTTTAAATTACTCCAACAGTTGACAATGTATGCCATATTGTCCGTCTAGTTGTAAGGATTAAAAATGTATTGTTGCTACCATCTATGACCCATTGGTCAGTTAGAGTTATTGGGTAACAATGGCCGTAAAGTGCAAAAAAAAAAGGTCAATTTCTTTTGATAAAAACACACACAAAGCGTTGACTGGTTAACATGTACACACAATGGCCAAAAGTATTGCATAATGCCAGAAAAAGAATTTGTATTTAAAAAAAATCATTTAAATTTACAAGAAGGAATTAGGCTAGACATACGTATTAGTGTCAAAGTTTAATTTCAAATGCTGTTTCTCCAAATTCAAATAGCTTGAAAAAAAACCTTTAATTGGAAGGTCAGTGGTCTCTACATATGGCGGGTTAAAGGAACTGGTTAATGATAACTTGCCGATGTACTACAAAAGGAATATTGATAAAAAAAAAAGGCTGCAAAACTAGTCGATAAATGAACTGTACAGGTTTGTCAGGATCTACTCAAAATGTAGGGAACAATCAGGAGGGTCTTGCATGACCGATAATCAGTGGCGTAGCCAGGATTTGTTGACGAGGGGGCACAGATTTGTGAATGATCCGACTATGTGTATTCATAATGTACGACAAAAATAATTGTGGCTCGCTACGCTGGCGGTGACCCCCCATTTTTTTTACCGTCGCTTCAAAAATCCGAAGACGGGAGGGGGGGGGGGGCAAAGAAAAAGAAAACACATTTCGCCAACGCAAAGAGATAATAGGGTAGTAATGAAGTAATTAAGCAGTTATTAGTAACCAATTTTAATGAAGCCTCTTATCATGCCCACACGCACTCAAAAAAACCGTAAAGCTTTTAGATAAATGTACCGACGGACCCTTATGTACCGACAACACATCTCGGTCTGGGGGGAGGGGGGCACGTGCCCCCCCTGCTACGGCCACTGCCGAGGAATGAGATTATGGTAATAAATGATGGGAGTAGTACGTTCACCATCGTTGGACTCAGGAAATTTTAATGGCAAGAGGAGTGGCACGTGATAATATATTTCGGGTGCCTCCGAACTTTCCGAATTTCGACAGAAGACGTTGGATGGTGATTGATTTTATAAAGTGTATTTCAGAAATTGATGAGAATAAATTTACATTGTTTATATCCCTTACGTACCTAACTCATATTTGAAACTATACACGTTGAGGAACCTGGAACGGGATTGAG